>JAXBDA010000670.1:0-72968 GCA_036023075.1 Gaultheria prostrata | reverse complement strand
GACAACTGAACAGAGCCAGTGGGCCAGACTCGGGTCCAATTTAGTCCCTCACTCAGTATTTGAAAAAATCATGTTCAGCGGATACCGATCAATGCCTTATCCCAACACATTTATCTTGAGACAAATGGTCCAATCAAGTGCGCTGAGTGCCTTATCTTAAACACATTTACTTTGAAACATATGCTCTTTAACACAATTACTTTGAAACATATGCACTCAGCGCACTTGATTGGACCATTTGTCTCAAGACAAATGTGTTGAGCTTTTTGGTGCCTCCGAGCTCGGCTCGTTCACTACACGAGCCTAAAACTTGAGCTCGAGGTAATTTCGTTTGTAAAACAAGTCGAGCCGAGCCAAGCGGAGCCTTTTCTTTTGTGCACCGGTTCGTTTGCAGCCCTATCATAAAGGCTGCTATTCGGGGCCTTCATCTACCACAAAGGATCTAAGTATTTTGTTCAGGAATGTGATAAATTTATTCTTTCTTTAAGAGCTTCCCTTGTTTCTAAGATCCAACCTCCCCTGCCGAAATCAAGTGACTCCATTAACGATTCTTTCTGTCACTGCTTGGGCACTCAGCAAGTCTGGATTTAATCAAGTAGCTTTCATCTGGGATTCTGGATATAATTCGACAAAAGCTGGGCCAACCGTTCATCACAGCTTGATAAAGGAAAGAAGTCGTAAGCAGCAACTGCAACACTTGAGCCGCGACAAGCACCCCCATAGAATAGAACCTACCATGTTAAAGAACATTTTAGTTATAGATCAACAAACATCAATGTTCATGCTTATCTAACTTTGAGGCAGTAAGAGCAACAAGGACCACATATCTAGTCATCATCTGCTCATCTCAGTATTCCAGATTTTCTAAGGGTGTGTCATATGGGAGGCCATATTTAGAAGATTCATAACCTGAAGCTGCGGTTGAGTTCTGAAACAAAATGTGTCATCTACTCTATGATCATAGGGATGATATTATCCAGAGTCGATAAAATCTTGATTCGGACAGGTATCCAACACTCATTTTGCAAGTGTCCAACACTCCTTACACTCTTACTAGCATGTAATGATAAAAGAAATTGGAATTTGGCATATTATTACCTTAAACAAGTTGGAAAATAACTATAACAAAGACTAATCAAACTAAAGAAGGCGTTTAGGAGGAGGAAATTTATGTTGTAACCGTGCATGCTCACAACTTTTGGCAGCAAGATAAGATCTGGTGATAGTTACCAACCATGATCTATTACTCTGAGTTCTTGTAGAATCTTATCATCTAACATTGTTTCAGTAATATGTAATCTACGTCGATATAACAGATGAAGACTATAATTTGTCAAGAAAACACCATCATGATCAGCATTTCCTAGCGCTGTCCATACCTACTTTGTAAGGACTTTTTGAGAGTCTTGAGTATGCCTAGACTCTTCGTTGTTCATTGTATCGTACTAAATATCTGATTTATAGTTGAACACATAAAATTCGATGTATTCCCAATTTGTTTATGTCTTACGGAGTACTTTTTAAAGAGAGAATGTATCCACATTTCCAATGTCATGCCGTATCTGTGCCTTTTCCACATCCATGCTTCTGAGATACTATGATCCCTGGGTGCCTGAAACAAGGGCACGAACACGCACTACACTATGGACACAAAATTGAACAGACAGAGATGTCATTTTAAAATTTTGGACACCAACGTGTTGGGAACACGTCAAATATGAAAAAGAACTTTTTACATCTCTCGTGAAGTCGTACCAGAACACAAGCTTCAAGTGTACACCAAACGTGTCCAAGTGTGGCCGAAGAAAAAAGCAAAATGAAAAAATCAGACACGTGTTTAGATATGTCCAACAAGTTCGGCACATACATCTAATCATATATTTGCAACTGCAACCAAACATACACTCGAGATGCCCCACAAAAACTCCCACCAAGAATGAGAAGATGTAGATTAGAGCTAATATCTGAAGTAAGCCTGCAGCAACTAAACTAAAACACCAAGCCATAAAATAGAACCCAAACTCATTATTGTTATACTACAGAGACGAACCTCTTGTATACCTTGCACAAGTATGATAGCCTCCAGTAATGAGAATGCCACAATACAACACAAATAGTTTAAAGAAATAGCAATAATTGTGATAATGCTCGACTTCAACAAAGTATATGCCATCAAATGATACAAAAACAGAACAATCAGAAGTTTCCTCTACCAGTAACAGCATAAGATACCACAATGGAATCTCAGAAATACAACTACAACAAAAAATTAGTTTGCCCATTCATTTTTACAAGCGAAGGCCATAAATCTGACACGGAAAAAAGGATTCGCTCATTTTATATATCTCCTCTGCCATCCCAGAATCACAATGCCAAATAGAAGTAAAAAAATCACAATTTCCCTAGAAGTGAGAACCAAGAAAACATGCACTGCAGGGCATGAGCTACACAAGAACAAAGATTGCAACCTAATTTACACATGAGGTAATTTTGAGGAAGTATACACAAGTCATAGAGTGCCTCATGATGAAGTACACAAAATAAATTGCTGGTACCATGAACACAAAATGGCAGTGCTGGATCACATATTGAGGTTAAAGAACACACTGCGGACCAAAGAATAATACCGCTTTTTCAGCTCACAATTGCACCGCGGAAGCAACCTGTTAACTAGTTTCCCCACTGTTATCTGTGACCATGGATGTAACCCTCTAACTCTCTCCGGCCAAATGTCCTTCCAAGAGAATTAGCATCCTTAGATCTCACAGAAAAGTAAAATATCAGCCAAGCCACCATGAAAAAAACCTCCATTATAGATAGGAAAGCTGTTGTAAACATCTTCCCGAAATATTGAGCCAAAGTCCATCTCGTTAATGATCCACAAACCATGTACTCCAAACATTTGATGACAACAGCCTGCTTAAACATTGCTAATAACAAATAACGGCCGGCCTTAACAATTTCTCTTGAACTCCTCCTTGAGTCCACAATCGCAACCCACGGATCCACAGAAAAAACAAACTCCACAATCAAGTCCAACAAAAGCCACGCAAACAAAAACCTGGCGGTCTCCTTTTCGAAACCCTGAATCCATGGAGACATAATCGAGAAAGGAATCAATTTTAACCTCACAAAAATCCTGAAAAATGAATACTGATCTTCGATTTCACTGAAGTACCACAGACCCAAAAGCTGCGAAAGTGCATCCCTTACCGCCCATCTCATGAGAATAAAGCCAGAAAGCCTTTTGAGACCCAAATACGAACCGTCCCATATCATCAAGAACCATGAACGAGACCTCCTCCCTAACAAATGATTCACAACCACAACAAACACTATTCCAAGAACCCAGGAATAAGTAACCAGAGACCCTACAATTACATATCCATATGCCGCAGACAATGAACACGCAAGAAAGAACAAAGTGGATGCATCGTGCTGCCGGAGTCCCAAAACCTTGATCAAGTACTGAAAAATCACAACCCGTTCAGTCACATCTGCATTTTCTACTTTCTTCAACTCATCCTTGCTATTGTAGTCTTCTTTGAGTTCCACAGATTCCAATGTTTTCTCATGAAGTTTAAAGGACAGGCCAGAGCGGATTACCCTAGCAATACAAGTGATTTAACTTATAAAAATATGTATACCGTAGTCTTTGTGCATAAAAGGAGAGTTCCTAAACCAAAGCAAACTAACTAAGGATGGAGATATATCGGTAAGGCTCCACTTGGAATGGCTAAAAAAGAAAATATTTTGCCTTTTCCTTTAACAGCCAATCTAAACAAGCTAGCTAAGTTCCTGGGGCAGTCTAATGGCAACTGAAATCAGTTGCAATCATACTAGCCAGAGCACAAAAAATGGCTAAACCCTTTCAAAAGGAGTTCTCCAATAGTTTGCTAGATCACACGCCAAACATATAGCCTTTATTTCTTGAGCCAAATTCATTTCATCCACAAAAAGCTCTAAAATTAGTATTTTTTGTTAAAATAAATTAATGCAGCGTTTCCTTTTCATTGTTTTCCTTTTTGCTATTCCGTTAGACCATCTCCAGCCCTTTAACTCAGAACCAAAATCTGAGCAAAAATGTCCTCAAATTCACTTCGTTTCTTGATTCAAACCTATATCAATGTGAGTTTTGTTTGAGTTTTATTCAAAACTCAAATCTAGAACTACTCAAACTTTTACTCGAATCAAATTAGAAGGCTATTCACTCCCTATCAAATTTACAACTACGCCAAAATGTTTGTAACACAACTTTTATTCTTAGATTTCAGCTCATTTGTCATACAAAATAAATTTCTACCAAACGAGGCGAGCCAAGCAGGGTATTTTATATTTAGTGTTGCAAACAAGGCGAGCCAAGCTGAATTGACTTTTGAAGTGTTCGAGCTTGGTTTGAGCCGAGCCCGCGCTCAATTACGACACATAATTATGCCTCGAGCTCGTTTTTATGATTTTATCAACTTAAGAGCCGAGCCGAGCTGCTCACGAATGGCTCAGCCCGTTTGCAGCCTATTATAGGGTTGGAGATGCTCTTAGGCTGTTTTATCTCCTTTTTGTGTTTTGACTAAAAAATAAAGACAATTGGAAGCTAAAAATTCAAGCGAAGCCGTAATTTTTCTAATTCAAGGTTAAAAAAAAAAATCAATTATTCTCAGATAAGCAAGCGAAGCCGTAATTCAAAAGCCCTAACCTGGAGTCAAAGTCGCCGAGAATTACAGAACTGCCATTGATCGGTTTCCTGGGATGAGAACCAAATAGGGAACGTAAAGCACTATCCTCATCACCAGAGAAAAGATCATCATCGTTGAGCGTTCCGACGCGAGTGAGCTGAAGAAATGGCCTCTGCCGGGACTGACGGCGGCGTAGGTGGGGGTTCACGGAGGCGGCGGAGATGTCGAGGCTCGAGATTAGGGCTTTGAGGTCAGGATCTTGGTCGATGAAGTCGGTGAGGAGGTGGGAGCCGTTGTCGAGGTTGGAGCGGAAGGTGAAGATGAGAAAGGACAGGGCGAGGAATTTTAGGAGGTGGGAGTAGAAGATCGAGTACGTTTGGTTTAGGATTTGAGTGGCGGAGTGCAAGTCGAGGGTTGTGGGCGGTGGTGGAGGGCGGTGGTGGTTGTTCATGGCGGTGGTCGGAACAGTCGTTGGGGCTTTTGGCGGGCGTTGAGAATTTGCGGTCTCTCTCTCTCTCTCTCCGTTCTCTGTGGAGATTTTGCTTGATCACCAATGAGACTTATGAGCTTGATAAAATAAAAATAAAAAAACCAATGAGACCTATTGGAGGGACTGAAACTGGACGAGACTGGAGGTAGGAAATTTTTTTGGACTACTGAGTGGGTAGCACGGGGCCGAGGCTGCATCGGTATTGTCTAAAAATGTATTGGATATCTAGATCGAAACTCTCTCTCTCTCCTCTTTCTCTCTCCATAATTTGAACCGTCCAAAATTGAAATGGATGGCCGAATCGCGAGCACGCACGGATACCATGTGGTACCCGCTCGGCAAAAACTAGTTCAAAAGGTAGGGAACTGGAGTTTGAGAGAGAAAAAAAGGAGACCAAAAAAATTGCTTAAAAAAAGCCTATCTTGGCTTGAGAAGTTATTTTGGCTCTTTTTTTTTCTTATTTGAATTTTTTTTTCGCGTTAATTTTGTGTTGTGTATTATTGGTTCATTTCGGCTAAAAAAATCGGAAAACTAAAAAATTATGATTGTAACTCTTAATTTTTTAAATAAAACCGAAATTAAATAAAAAAAATACATGTCTTTTTGACTTATTTTTGACGTACTGCAAACGTGTCCAAAATTGTCTAACGGACCTGATGTTTTTTTTTTATAAATCGAATGGGTTTACAAGGCAAAACCCCACGCATTGGATAGTTACAATATGTTTTTGTCCAGATTTTGGCAAAATGTTGTTACTCCTCATATCCAAAATTATTGGACTCCAATGAAATATCGTGTAATTTAAAAAGTTAAAAATAATGTCTTTTGTTCATAATTTTAAAATTTTCTTTGCACTATATTAAATAGCTCGTGAACTCGTTAAGTGGAAAACGTATTATCTATGGCTGTATTAAAAGAGGATGTTGCAATTAAGCATCTCATGGACTCTCAAGTAACAGGATTTCAAAAAAAAAAAAAAAAAAAATTTAATATACTTTTCAAACTCACGGCGTTCGCTAATGCAGATAATATGAAATAGTATCAAATTATATACTACAAATATATACAAAAGGACCTTGCTATATGTACAGAACCTTTGTGCCCAGAAAATGTACAGAGCACTTCGGGGCCCAGTTGTGGGTCACACACGGAAGAAATTGGAGGATTTTAGATCGACCACTTACAAAAGTCGGATCGAGTTGGTTTCCTGCGGGGCCCCTCAAAAAATTATTTTAAGATCAATAAACGGTTCGGATCTTCCGTGTGAAACTCACAACTGGGCCCCAAAGTGCTCTGTACATTTTCCGTACCTATGGGTCTGTACCCATAGGTTTATCCTATACAAAATTGCCTCGAGACGTAGAAGAAATTTTCCTCACATGAAATCCACACGTGGCACGCAATTAGTAACATGGTGGCGATAATGACTGAGGCGGTATGGGACCCACCTCGATTGAAACTTGGGAGGACGATAATGGCATTTATTCCCTCCGTACCAATTTGTTGGTCCATTTTTACTATTTAGGACCTCTTAAAAAATTGTCTATATTTTCTTATTTATAATATTTTTATTTCCAATATGGATCTTGTTTGATAAATCTCAATTAGTTTTATTATACAAATTTTTTAAAATTCTATTAAACTTTATAGATTGTGAAATATAGACAATTGTTTGAGTGACACGACTGCCCGAAATGGTTCAGCAAATTGAGACGGATGAAGTATATCATTAAATGAGGTGGGCCATGTGAGACCCGCATTAGTTAATTTTTTTCACATTTGGGGTGAGTTTTTTATCAAGTGGCAAACTCACCTTTGAAAAGACCGATGTGCCATTTTCTTCTCAAATAAAGTTAGTCGTGTGGGACCCGCATGACCAATTTTAAGTTCCATATTGAAAAGATTATTGTGTCCTTTGCTCGCTAAAGGGGTTACCAATGGGACTGCATCACTTCATTTTTAATTTTCTTCGTATATTTGGCCAGCACATAGTGATTTAAGCTTTGTGAGACGAGCAACATTAAATTTGATATGCAAGAGTATTAACTTGTACAGTTATATTAGACCCGCAAAGTTTGATGTTTAACCCTAAATCGATGATGGAAGTGACCTGTATTGATATAGAAGGAGATTAAAGATACTAAAATATCAATCTATATTATAAAAGGGCTCGGTTTTTTGAATCTCTTATATTTTCAGCCCTTGGATTTAATGGATGGTAGAGATTGATTTTCACGCCAGCCCTCAAGGGCTTAGATCGATTAAGCTTTTAATCGATGGCCAAGATGCATTTTTTGGCTCAAATTTTGCCGCCTAAATGGTCAGCTATACTTGAGAACCCAAAAACATTCCCTATTTTGATACTCTCTCTCTCTCTCCCCCTTCCTTACTCATGATTACCAATTTGGTAATACAAATTTTCACTCTCTCTTCAATCATGTAACAACAATAATTGAAAGGAAAGCTTCGAGTATTTCATGCTAAAATTTAGCTTAACTGCAACTTCATGGAATCGGAATATCTTTCAAGTATTTCATACTAAAATTTCGTCCAGTGGAGTGCCTTCAGACACGAGTCATTCGCTAGTAATCATATACTCCTAATACTTTTTACAAAAAGTTTTGTGCACATAATTATGCTAACAAATTAGCACTATAAGCGCTCGTTTGGATGGTGTTTTAACAAGAGAGATGACTGGGTTGGACAATTTAGTCGTATTTCTCCATGTTGAACATCCATTTGGCTAGCCTTTCACCCCCAACTAATTAGGCTAATTAGTTAGCCCCCTCCCGGACTAAATAAAAGCAGGGGAGGGGATGCCTATGTTTAGTCATGGAGGATTAGCCTCACCAATTTACCTCCCTACCCATGGAATTTCCTTCTCAAGAACAAAATCACCATCCAAAAATTCTGATTAATACAAACGATCGGGAAAAAATACATTTGGATGAGGGATTAATCAGAATCACCATCTAGTAATCGCTGACCTGGTGTTTTCTTCTTCTTCTTTCCGATCTCAGATCTCTTTCGGAAGAATACTGGTCGGCCGGCGCCGGAGCTGCTATGATGCCACCAGAATTTTTTTTTTTCTCGCTGAACGACGCTGCCTCTTGAGAAGATGAACAGTTGTTTGGGGTGTGTTTTTTGTTTTCATGGTCATCTCTTTCGTTGTTTTACAAGGAGTGTAAAGAGAGACTTTATTCAGTGTGGCACATGTATGGTACAAAAAGAGAGATTTTTATAAAAAAAAATAGGTGAAACTAATTTCCATCTATTACAAACAAAAAAATATACATGTACTTTTAATATTTAATATTCTTAATTTATATAAAAAGATATTGAAAATGAAGTACTGTAACTTACGGAGTAATTGTTGCCAAATATAACAAAATATTTAATTTTTGTATTTATATAATTATTTAAATGCATAATATAATATGGGGATTCATAAGGGCAGAATAGTCATTTGGCTGAATTTTACATCATCTACCATTTTTATCCCACTTTTTTTATCTCTCATCCAAACCATGGACTATTTAATCCTCCCTTCTTAACTATCACATCAGTATGGGTCCACCCTTCTTATTTAATCACACATACTATTTTATTCCCCCTTACTATTTTATCTCTCTCAAACTAATACGTCATCCAAATGGGCCGTAAATGCTATAAATCATAATTACCGATTCATTTGCAACATTATCTTGATATGTATCCCATTTGCCCATCAAAATTGTTAGGGGGTGTTCCGCTAACTTATCTTTTTGGTTTTTTATGATTTTTTATGTGATGTATTGTGAGGGGTGATATGTCTCGAAAAATGCAATAAACTGGCTTTTGGTTTTTTGAATTAGTGGAATGAGGCCTCAATCTTGCTGACTAGTATCTTTTGTTGCTGCCATCACATTTTCAAAGATTTTTAGCCTAATAATCTTTCAGTATTTGGTGCGTGGAACCCAACGCTCAAATATAAATTTTAATAAAAAATTCATACAAAAATATTGGAGGCGACCAATGCTAAAAAATATATATATATATTGGAGGATCTAAAATATTTGCCAGGTTGATGAGTTAAAAGGAAAATATGATAAATGACACCAATGTTGATTAGGAATATACGTTAATAATCAACAAAAATAGTGATTTTTTTAACTAAGTTGAATGTGCAGTATTTGCTTCCAAATTAAAATTTTAGTAATATGTGATAATAGGTATTTTGAGCATGCGCAAAGCACGTGTCCGATGCTAGTCTCAACAAAAAAAAAAAAAGAGAAGTTATTCTGAGTTTTTAAACTAGTACGAGACTGACAAATAATAGTAAAGATAGTATTGTGTTCACCACATTTTGTAGGATTCATGTATTTTGTGATGGAATTACACGAATGTGTGCTTATGAAATGTAGGACCATTTTCTTTTTGGTTGCAAAAATTGTTGGAGCATTAATCCATGAGGTTTGGCCAAGTAATTATGAGAAAGTAATAAGTGCACTTCTATGAGGTCCTCGTGTTCCATTCTCAAGAAGGCCAAACATTCCAAACCTTGGATCTAATGGAAGTTTGCCCCGTCATTAACTTCAGAGCCTTGGAATTAGTCAAAGTGCACGCAAACTAGTACGAGCGTCTGATTATAAAAATAAAAAAAATTGTTGGAGCATTGCCCAAAAGATAGTATTACATATTTTGCAATATGAAGGGGTCATAGCAGCCTACTTTTCACAACTCTCACCTCCTCTTCCACTGTACCCTCAAGGAGGCAATAAGAGCAAATTTATGTTCTGAAATTGACATCAAGTTTCATTATTGGAGCTCTGAAAGCAACATAAAATTACATTTGCCTATAACATTATACAACACTTGGAAATACTGGAAGCCTCAGATCGACACAGCAACCTAGTACAACTTAACGCTGTTTTGATGCGACCCAAAACAGCGTATACAATGTACAAAGCTCCTGCACCTCTAAATATACAGCTTACAGGAAACATGTTTCTTAAATGATACCGGTAAGTTTTCGTATTCGCGTGACTGTGCCAAACAAAGAGACTCTCTTATCTTCTGAACACAGACGTGAAGGGTTTGAACACGAAATGTTAACTTGAATAACAAAGGCTACGCGGTTTAATCCCATAAACTAGAGATGGTTGATGAGCAGTGAAAATATTAGGAGTAGCCTACAATAGGCGCCACGCCTAAACCCAATTCCTAAAGAGTAGACTAGACTGCTACCAGGGACCAAAATACTCCTAACTAAACCCTAGAGATTATTAGTCCTGCAGAATTGATATTGCACAACGATAATAATAATGACAACGACACGCACATGTCATACCACATGCGATCTGGTCATCTACTTGCAAGCAAGGCAAATGACGAACCAGCCCTTCAAATCATAATTAAGACGCCTAGAAATCGAGGCTACAATTGAAAAAACCAACCAAAATAATGCCCAAAAAATTGGCCACTACGTCGTTCTACTCTAAGGTGTGGGTAAAGTTGGGGAAAAGGTTGTGAATCTACTACGCCTTATGTGGTTGCTATGAGCAAGAGTAATGCATCGAGTACAAGAGGAGAATTGCAAAGTAAGGTCCAATTTAACAAGCCTTGGGTTAGGCATCACAGATTCACAGAGTACGGGTCTAACAGCAGTGTACGCAACCATCACAAAATTCTCCATCAGCAGGAACTAATACAGTTCTAATAAGTTCTGCCCCTATAATATGGAGTGGTAATAGTACGAGCAGTGAATACCTGTTCTAGGTTTTGCAATTTATTCGAGTCTCAACTTTTAGTATCTCCCAAACAATAAAACATAAGACCAAATCTCAACCCCTATAATCATCAGATTCATGGACCGGAAAAATAATAGGAATAAATCAAGCACGATAAAAAAAGGGGAAAGGGAAACATATTCCCTTACTGAATAAGGGGTTTGAGAGGGCTGTTCCTTTGCGGCAAAAGCAACTAGCAAGGAATCAACGCTAATCCAAAGAATAAAAAAGCCAAAAATGGCTTACTCAGCAACAAAATTCGAACATATAGCATAGAAAACATAAGCAGAAGACCGGCTTAATTAAAGTCTGGCTTCTCGGGGTACGTGCAGCCAGACCTTTGGATAATAACATTTGCCGCATAGCAGCCAGCTCTCACACAGTCTTCAATGGGTTTCTCCTGAACCAACCGAGAGAGAAATCCTCCAACAAATGCATCACCTACAAGAGGAAAAAGAAACAGCAAATCGAATAAAAGCATTTCAGAACTCATTAGTGTCATGCCTGTGTGTACGGGCTTTTTGGGCACCCACTGCGATTCACTTTCCGAATGTAATAGCAAGACGATTTCGGTACACAAACATCACAGAAGCAAGGAACGACACAACTTGTCAAAGTGCAAGGCTAGGCACGCGCGTAAATGAATGAAATGTAATGGACAGGGCAGGGTACGCACTCAGTGAATGACATGTAACTTGCCATGCCACCAGGCAAGACAAGCCACGCCATGGCATGTCACCAGCCAACATAAGGCACAACATAGCATGTAAACTGGCGTGACATCCCACGTCAACGGTCAAGATAAGTCACATTGGCAAGGCAAGGCACAACATGTGAATAGGCATGGCAAGGAATGCCATGGCCCGTCAACGACCAAGACAAGGTAAGTGAACCTAAGGATGTGTACATAAAAAATTTCTGCGATTCTCCCTGCATGATGCATGAACTTTAAACTTAATAATGCATGCTGCTGAACTAAAATGAATCCTAAATATGTCAGTCTTACATTGTCATGCCCCTATTATGCGGGAATACTGTGCACATAATTAAGTGTTGTAAAAAACCAAACTTCACAACTTTTGAAACTGACATGCATTTGGGAGGTACGCTTGCACTTTCTGGAGTTTGAACCAATAAAAGCAACAAAAGAACACATACCTGCCCCATTGGTATCGACGAGTTTCTCTTTCGGTAACAATATCACTGGGAAAAGCTTGACCTTGCCATCTTCAGCAACCACCACTGGATCTGCACCCTGAGTAATCACCGTAATCCTCTTGTGTGTTCCAGATGCCTTTGGCAATTGAGATATTTTCAAAGCTATCTCCTCAACATTCTCAGTCTGGAAATTTGATATATCCCAATCAGGTAAAC
The DNA here is from genome assembly GCA_036023075.1 of Gaultheria prostrata. Taxonomy (NCBI): domain Eukaryota; kingdom Viridiplantae; phylum Streptophyta; class Magnoliopsida; order Ericales; family Ericaceae; genus Gaultheria; species Gaultheria prostrata. Next base: position 60,663 of record JAXBDA010000670.1, on the reverse strand, counting down.
CAAATTGGGTAAAATAAATTAAAGCGATGCACCAAACTGCAGCAAAAACCAACATTACCTCCCAGCCACGAACTTTTGCAAAGGTTCTTGCTTCTGTCTCATTTCCGAACACAAAGTCCATGTACCTAGAATGAGAAAGGATCTCACACATTTATATACTTCTTTCCCAATAAAACTGAAATTACAAGAAGACAGTAAACTTACGGTAACACTTTCTCTTGCGCATCCTTGAAGAACTCACAGATAAATGGAGCAGAAAGGTTCATCATAAAGACCTGCATGGAAAAAATCTCATCAATGTTTCATTAGAAGCTATTGCAACCAACATGTAAGTAGGATTTCCAACTATATTTCAATGTCACACCTTATTATTTGCAGCTGCATGTTCAGCAACTAGCAGAATGGAGTCTGGGGAAACGGTAAGGAAAAAACCAGCAATATAGTAGTACTTGGCCTTCTCAACTGTCCAATATCAAGTTAGTCAAAGAAACAATGTAAAATAAAGAGAGAGAGTCTACAAATGACACAGGGCAGATAAAATACCCAATGCCCAATTTTCCGGTCTCTTCAAATGTTCCGATTTGTAGCAATTTGCAGCCGACAAGTTGGCAACAAGTGATCTGCAAAAATGCCGAACACATGTTAGTCCAGGTACATGAAATATCTCAAAGCATGTTTCTGAATCTTCTAAAAGGTTCCAGGACAGACTACAATACACGGATCATAAGCTTCCCCGAAGAGAATCAAAAACAAGATCGCAGATTTGGATTTCATTTTTACAGTATGGTGCAACAGAAAAGCCTAATCCATACTCTCCAAAAGTGGAGGGGCGGAAGTGAAAGATCATCAGCTACAAAAATGATACTTTGTAGTATCAATTCCAATTTACAATTTAAATTATCACTCTGTTACTGCCTCACTGGTATAAAAAGTAGAAGATTCACATTAGTTATATGGACCAAAGCTAACAATGTAAACTGACCTTTCGCCTCCTACAACACAAACGCCGCAGGTACCTGTTGGTGCAGCCTCATCCTCATAATAGTGAACCTGAGTGTCATCAGAGGACACGAAATTGGTATATCACTTTCTTGCATCTCAGTTGAAACATGCAAATTCATGAATTCGAAATCCAAAAAGGAAAAAGGAGGAAACAAGAAATGATGACAACAAAGGAGGACAATAAATGACACTGAGCCTACATTAACACCAGCAAGTTTTGAATTCTTCTTCATCTCCTCCCCAAACTTGTCCTTTCCAATGCAACCCATATAACTGGTTGCACCAGGAACTTGTAGCATCCACTGCAAATGGAAAAGTACCATGTCATTCGCTGCTCAGCGGGATAATGCCACTGGATAGCTAAACATAATCACAAAATTTGCAGTTATACCTGAGCAACTCTGATTGAATTTTGAGTAGCACCTGCACATGATAAAATTGAGTAAAACATGTCACCGCATAATAAGCATATCTAAAGAAAAATTATGGAAGAGACTATTTCTAAAAAAAAAATCTAGACAATATAGCCACTTTACCTCCAGCAATATACTCTACACTGAATTTGGATGCCATTTCCTCATACCTGACAAATAATAATATTATGTTAATAGACAAGGCAACCTTTTTTTAAGACAAATGCACTGTACCATGCACTTCCTTTGTGATTATGTCATCATGACGTAATCTCCTACATTCAAGCAAGAGTACAATTTTCTAACAGCTACAACACAGCCACATAAAGAATCCACGTTATCCTGAGCTTTTGTTTATGGGCTATCCCTAAGTCTACGTCAACCAGAACCATGAATTAAGTTTTATACAAGGACATCCAACTGAGACTGCATACACCAAAATACAGTAAAGAAACTCTCTCTTCTTTAACACTCAAATCACAAATTGAAAATTTGAAACTGACTGGCTATGATTTAGAAACTTCAACTCTTACACACCAAAATCAATACCCATTTGTCCCTTCGGTAAATTTTAAACTACTATTCCAAAACTACAAGCAACGGAAAATTAAAAAACAAAAAAGTTTGCATCCACAGTGTAGTCACAAGCCTAGATACAGCTTACAGCAAACAAAAAAGTGCCAATACATTGACTAACATGGAGGTAGACAAGTAGACAGTACCTTTTCTCATTTTTTGACAAGTGTGGCCAATAATATAACTAAGGCCATGAATTTCAGTACAATAACACATTAATACTAATACTAATAATAATGCTGCTAATACTAGCAATAATAACAATAATAATGATGATGATAACAATAACAATAACAATAATAAGTAATCATCACTGTCATAAGATCTGAAAGAAGTTACTCACATAGGCAAGTGCTTTTCCTCTGCAAGAATTGCATCATTCAACTTAATGTCATACCTGTAACGCCAAAATACAGTAGTTTATGTTAGAGACTTAGAGATCATAAACTCAAAAAAAGCTTGCTTACCTCGTAAAAGTAAAAATTCTAATTGTAACAACTAATGAATGATCTAACACCACAGATGAACATTTTGACTTTCAACCAAAAGATTAACTGAAAGCAAACTGGAAGTGATAGAAAGTCAGAGTGTCAAACGAATAAGAACTTAATCCGCAATAGATAGCTATAAGATTCCACACGTTGTCACGCTGGATATTAGAGTACTACTAATATGCTCGTCAATAAAGTTGTTAACAAATATTTCTATTATAGACCCCAATGAGATTTCTTGTTTTCACAACTTTGCATGCCATTATCACGCTATCAAAGATGTTTCTCAACTACATTTTCCTATAAAGGGTGTCAAAGTAAATAAAACCTTCAAGGGAGGAACATGTAAAGTCTTTTTTGAAAACCTAGACCTTAAGGTCTAAAACTAATATCAGAGCATTTATGAAATTAGAGAGGTTTTAAATTTGAATACCTGTCAAATTTAACATCAAAGATTAATTTTGGGAATTTTATTAGGGGCAGCTGCCCCCATTGGGCTTAAGCTGCCTCCGCCACTAGGCTCCAGTCTCAAAAGTATAATGTCGCAGCCTGACCTCAGACTGTACTACTGTCCACTTTCAGGTGCACACGCACAGCCTTAAAACGTGTTGCCCAATTTTGGTTCAAGATCAAAGTTACTTAATAGCCGAACTTTCGCAACTTGTGATAGGTTTACCATCTATGGGCCTGGTAACCTTCACCTCACCTGGTCCTTCTTGGGCTCAAACCTTAGTCTAGGCTTTCAAGTCCAGGTAGCCACACATAAAATCCAATTCCCATTAGAATAACAAACAAACAAACACACACGCGTGTATACATGTGCAATGTGCACACATTGACACGCACACATATATACCTGTAACATATGAAATTGATAATTCCAAAACTTGTAGGACATAAAAAGACTTGTACCATGGAAGGGTACAGAGCTCTTATGCACTAAAATTCTGGCATTACCAAAAACAGTTTTGACACTATCGATTTTCATATGCATACATATGTATACGTATGACTCTGTAATGAGCTTGGAGTTAACACGGCCAGATAAACAGATCCACAAAGATGCAGTACTAGCAGTCTTGCACTGAATTCGCTATAAGCAGAATTGATGGGCGATAATCATTTACGCAGATCTGCAACCTCATAATGCAAACGTGTGGTCACATGTAGACCGATTTTACACAGTTCCAGAAAGATGCTGTACATTCATTTCATTTCAAAAAAGAAAGATGCTGTACATGCAGTCTTGCACTGATTTCGCTATAAGCATAATTGAAGTGCAAACAATGAAATTCACTGATTTAGTTTTTCGTAGGCGCACGACAGACGATAGTCTTTCAGGCAGATCCGCAACCTCATAATGCTAACGTGTGGTTATATGCAGACGGATTTCACACAGTACAAGAAAAGAGAAATGAACGAACCAAGCAAAATTCGTAAAAATGGGTTCACTGAAGCTAAGATCTGAAGAAAATAGCTCAAAACACATGCTACTGAAAGCATTCACGTAAATACGTATTGTTCAAATATAATGCCCGCCATTAGCTTCACATCTACTTCTAATGATTCAAAAACCGCAGGACATGTAACAAACATGTAGCGCGCATGCACATCGGCCACGAACGAAAGATCGAATGGAACAGAGACTGTTAACAGATCAGAAAACCAGATCTGAGCTCGAGAACAAGGAAATGAGTGAGAGAGAGTACTTGTTTAGGAACTCTTGGTCGACGACGGAGGAGATGTCCAAGAGAGGGTTGCCCATGCCCAAGAGGATTCCATCGCTCACCATAGCTGCTGCTGGTAGCAGTTTTGAAATGAATCTGCGAGCTAAAGAGGAGATGAAATGAAAGAACAAATTCTGATGCGAATATAGATATGTGCAGTAGATATATATGTATGTGAGTGTGTGTATGCGCGTACAAGTAGTGGGGCTGGTGGGGTGGGTGAGTGGGTAGGGTAGGGGACTAGGGGTAAGTGAAGAAAATGGGTAAATTTCACCAAAAAAAATTTGGGTGCCGGGAGGATAGCATCCGACGTGGTGCCTCTTCGGAATATATGAGTCATCGAAAAGCGTATCGAATGGTCTGGATTAAAACACTTTATCTTCTTTCCTCCACTCACTCTCTCTCCTCTTCCTCTCTCTTGTTTCTTTCTCCAAATTCGGATCGTCTGCTACACTTTTGGACGGTCCGAATTTGCCAAAGGGCACCACGTGATACCCTATTTGCACCCAAATTTTTTTCAAATTTCGTTGACCTCCCTGAAGTTTCTGACAAATGAAAGAACATCCTCTGAAATTTTTGAAATATCACCAACTTCCATTGGTTTTGAAACTATTACTATTAAGATTCCCCCTGGAACCGTTAACTTTCAATCCAAACAGTGTTAGATTTGACTAGGAAATGCCGAAAACACCCTCGCCTTTGCCAATACTCTAAGTCTCTAACCATCTCCCTCTTTCTTCCTCCATTTGTTCATTTATTAAAAAGAGATGTGTACATAGGCACTCCTATATGTTTTTTTTTTTTTGGGTATTTATACATGTGAATATATATGTTTACACATATTGCACCCCCACTCCAACAATATTTCTTTAGTTATTTAGTTTAAAGGATTCAATTTTGGATGACTTTGTTAAGAAAATTTAATAATTTTTTATTGAATTTCTTTTTTCATCCTTTGGGTCCTTTTTTTTTTTTATCTCGTGTTATTGTCGAAATATTGTACATGCGATACCTACTAATAAAAAAAGTTTTAAAAAAAGGCCAAAAGGTGAAAAAAAATCAGTGAGACAAAAGACATATTTTTCTTAAATAATATCGTACAAAATGTCCCTTCAAAAGTAGATAACTAAACGAATATGGTTGGAGAGTGGGGATGCAATATATATAAATGAACAAATTGAGGAGGGGTGATAAAGGCGGATGGAGTTATGGCAAAAGATGGGCATTATCGTTATTTCATAGTCAAATCGAACGGTGGTTGGGTGGAAAGTTAACGGAAGGGATAATCTTGATAAGTTTCAGAAGTATAAAGGAGGTTAGTGATATTTCAAAAATCTCTGAGAGAGATGACTCAGTTAGGAGGTCAGTGAATGTCACAAAGTTATGGGTATTGGGTGCGTTTAAAGCGTTTTGTCGGTTGCTCTGGTTCTGGTTTAGGTCTCTGTCTTACCAACCCCCCTTATGTTTTTTTGGAGTGATTACCATTCAATTCTATTAGAACAGCATATTGTGCCCCATTAGCTCATACACTTAGCAGGCTCTACATGAATGTGTGATGGTAGAATTTTTTGAGCACCAAGTGATCGTGCTCTAAGAACACTTAATAATTGTTCCAATCTTTGTTGGCGTGATAATTTTCTTTTTTAATACTTCCTCCGTCCCTTTTTTATTATTGACTATTCCATTTTGGGTTGTCTCTGTTTTGAAAAGTTAATAGGTAGAAGTTTGCATAATTATTTTTTGAAAAGTTACTGGGTAAAGAGTTAATGAGTAAAAGTGAAAGATAATTTTGATGTGAAAGGTGTAATAATAGTGTTTAAGTTGAATTTACGAAGCAGCTCACTTAAAAAGGGACGGAAGGAATATAACTCAGGTGTTCGAGTTAACTCACGCGCATCTCAACTAATTATAAGAGCTCAATCTCATCGCCCACTTCAACAAATCTTGGGCCGGGGCCCTAGTCTCACCGCCCACTTGCACCTTATGAGATGAAAAAGTAAGTACTCACCTCAATTTCACTTGATGATCGGACCTATTTTATTTTATAGGTCCCGAGACGTTCGCTACCCATCAATTTGATCGGATATCAATGATTGTCTGGCAATAAGTGTCGTGATAGGAGTGAAGGGCCAATTTGGAGAGTCACATGGGCAGGTTCGTTAGGGGTTGGTAGTTTGAGGAGGTGAATTTTCTTAGGGTAGACATTCATGGACTGGATTAATGGATCTCCAGGTGAAAGAAAATGGTGGTCATATTTTCCTTCCATGTTTGAGAATAAATAAATAAAAATTCCTTCCATGTACTCCTGTAATACATGGAACTCTTGCACAGATATCCGGTTATTAAAAATATCAATTTTAAAAAGTCCTGCTATGACATTGGAAAAAATATATTATCATCAAACTATATAGTCTCGTCACCCCTTCAAGTTTCCGTTTAAAAAATATATATATAGTTACAGCTTTAATATCTTTCGAGCTATGAAACATCTATGTACTAAAATTGGTCTTAATGGGGCACTCCATACTCTCTCTGATATCGTGCCCGTGCCGTGCAATTCGAGTGCTATGCCGTGCCGTAGTGGGCTTTATTATTATTATTATTATTATTATTATCAAGCCTTGTAAAGGCGAAAACAATTCTTCTAACAAATTGCTGACAGTTTATGTTATGATTGACAAAAAACATTATCAAATATTTATAAATAAAATTAAAAATACAAATTAAAAAATACGAACATTTTATTGATTAGTGTTGTGCCCGTGCCCTTGTCGTGCATCGCCTATGCTTTTCTATGTTCGTGCTGTACTATGTGCCTCAAAACAACTGCCCAACCTAGCCCACCTATAGAGATCGTGTCGAGAAAGTAGAATATTTTCTAAAAAAATACAAATAAAACTTTTCTACAAAATATTGAACTTGCCGCTATTTTTAGAATAACATTTAGAGCCTTCAATGAATTTTTTTGCAATTTAATGTTACGAGAATCTGGACAGCGTGTAAAACCGAGACAAGTATTTCATCGCTGTCACATTTACCACAAAGCTATTGAACTGTCTGTCAGTCTGTCACCCACCTGCCCCATCATTAATTACCTCTCATTGCGGGAAAATTATTAATTTCTCCTGGAGCACCGATGCTCAAGAAACCTTCTCCATCACACGTTTGCATAGGCTCCACACCAAGTATGCGGCGGAGAAAGCTGTAAGAGCACTACGTGATGGTGCTTTATCCTCATTACCTTCTCTATAATTATATCACTCTTCATTTCTTTGTTACACTAACGTCGACAATCCTTTAGCCATGGAGTCTACAAAAATTAGTCATAGCTATTTGCTCAAATGATGCCTTGTGGTTTAAAAAATGATGTCTCGTGGACCTCAATTTTTTTTTTAACAGCAAAAAAGATTTTATTAAGCTTTGAAAACAAATTACAAAAATTAAAAGAATTCTAAGCACAAGACATCACGAAAGAAAAAGAGCCTTGTGGTCCTCAAATTCTCACTTAATGAGGTACTAGATGTCGATATGCCTGCATGCATCGGCTTTCATCTTTATGGTATGGAAGAAAGTGTGATGGACAAATTTGACTTGATGGTCTAGGTGCCAAAAAATCACCAATTTTTGTCTTTTGAGACATTGTTTGGCTAGTTTTTCCCAATGCAAAGCTATAAGAAAAGGCTTGTACTTTATTATCTTTTCCAGAATTCAAAACTAAACTCTCAGGCTTTCTGTTGTCTGTTCTCTTGTGCAATGAAGAGGAGTTTTCCAAAGGGTTGAAGAAAGATCACCCCGAAGGTTTTTGTAGCACTATAAAGCAGTAATAATACTTTGCTGAAAGTTTTCGTAGCCAAACGCGACCTTAAATGAACGATGAAACAACATCTTCTACGGCCATGATCATATCTAAGGTACCGGAAGCACACAATATGTATTGAAATCACGAAACATTGTTCTTGTTCATTGAATCTGATATCGAGGCTAAATGCCATGGAATTAATTGGTTCATGAACAAGTTTGCTCGGACCAAGGGCTTGTAGCCTAGTTATTATCTTCTGCTTCTCTTTCAAGTGAGACCAAGGTTCGAGTCTCGGCAGAGGCTTTTGGGATTTAGGGCTATGGATAGCTTCTAAACCCCCCTCTGCATTAACTTAGTAACTTCCCCACTAATATATCCATAGCCCTAAACCCCCCTCTGCATTAACTTAGTAACTTCCCCACTAATATATATCAAAAGACAAAAAAAAACAAAAACAAGTTTGCTCGGACAAAGGTCCCCCGAGATATACCAGAAGGCCCAATATATGGTAAGGGTTAAAGGGGTGAGGTCCATTTAAACAAGAAAAATTGGGTGTAAGTTCAGGACTAAATAACGCACGCTTTATTTAAGAGTTTTTCATATTAAATTCATAATACATAAAATTATGATCATAACCTCAAAACGTTCATAAAATTTCTCTGATTACATTTTTAATTTCTCATCGAAATAAATATAAAATATTTTAATATACAACTATTCTCTATTTAAATAAAGAGGAAAAAAATATTTTAGACCGAAAAAGCAAAAGTTGATCTGAAACTTTATTTCCATTTGTAGGAATACCACCAGACTGAAAAAGTAGCCAAAACCCATTCTGATTCCTTCCTCCTGAATATTACAGACGCATCACTTTCTTTAAATTTCATGCTCCGCGTTGCAGAGGGAAGACATACAGCACAAGGAAACGACCCACATTTTTTACCAAATGCAATTCATAATTTGTCTTCTGGTGCTCAAAATTACACGCGCCACGATGCGTACTGGAAGACAAATTATGAAATGTATTTGTAAGATTGAAAGATTGTGGAGTGCAAAAATCATTTTCTCAAGAGGGAGAAAATAGTACTACTTGGTTGCTCTTCTGGGTTGTTTGGTTCCTCGGAAAATTTTCTGGGGATGCATTTACAGTGTTCATGAAGAAAAATTTGAAGGTAATGTTTGGGTCTATGTTTACCCATACAAATGAACTTGCATCTTCGTATACGGGTTAAATTTGTGGACGGATTTCAGCTTTTCATGAAGGGTTTTGGTCCCAACTTATGGAGCGTGTATTTGAAGAGTGTGTAGTGCAAAAATTATTTTCTCAAGAAAATACGTATCCCTTCCGGCCAAGGAGAATGTCCAAAAATACTATTCATACCTCTTATAAAATTATTTATATATATTTCTTATGTATTATGATTTGTATATGCAATAGAGATCTTGTGTGTGTTTTTTTTTTTATCAATATAGAGATCTTGATAGATTTCATTTAACTTTATTAAAATAAGTTTTTAAAATCATAATAAATATTTTTTTCTTGAGAGATGTGAATAATGATTTGTATATGCAATAGAGATTTGTTTGATAGATTTCATTTTATTTTATTAATTTTTTTAAAATCTTAATAAATATTTTTTTCGGAGACATGTAAATAGTGTTTTTGGACATTCTGGAGGGAGGGAGTACTACTTAGCTGCTCTTGTGGGTTGTTTTGGTTCCTCGGAAAATTTATTGTTATGCATGTACTATGGCCATGCAAAAAATTTGAAGGTAATGTTTGGGTCTATTTTTACCCATTGAAATGAACTCGCATCTTCGCAAACCGGTTAAATCTATGGACCCATTTCAGCTTGAAGGGTTTTGGTCCCAAAATGGAGTGCAAAAATTATTTTCTCGACAAAATAGACTACCTATCTGCCCAACCTTGGATTTTTGTTTTTCAGTTGGAAAGAAAAAAAAAATACAGCTAGAATCTATTCTGATAGTGATAGAACACCCAGTAAGGTTGGAGATTTTTTCTTTTCTTTTTTGGATCACCCAGTAAAGAGTGGGAAGCATTCAAGAGTTGATACCAAAGAATTCTTGAGAAGCAAGAAGCAGGGCCTGATGCCTGTGTCAAAAAGTATTGCAAAGAACCAAATGAATGCCCGTTCATTTAAAGAACTGCTCAAATCAAGGGCACTGAGGGCTAAGGCGACAAGTAATGTTTCTTCTTCTTCTTCTTGCTATTTGACTTTGTTTTCTGTGTTTTGGGACTTCGCGTGTTGCACAGCTGGCGAAGTTGTGATTTTTGGTGATTTGAATTTTATGCATATAAGTACAGATTCGACATCACAACCAGGTTGTGTAATTTGCTTGTTTGTTATTTCTCCCCCTTCCCCTCGATTGCATAGACGTTTTGCTTCAAAGGAGAGAAAAATTGTCTGGAGAAGATGGCCAGTTTATTGCATCTGATGTTTCCAACGAAGTTGATAAGGGGGTGGCTGAGACCCGTTCTTCGAATTTGAAAGTGCAGAGGTATTCACTTTCTCAAGCTCTCAAGTTTGCCCTCTCTTTTGGTCATTCAAAATGTGAGATCAAATATGTGTTTCTAGACTTGAGTTTTACAGTCTATGAAGATATGCTATCGAACTGTGAATTGGATTTATTTTGGATTCATTTACTTCTATAAATGTGCTGATTATCATAGATCAAAGTATGAAGTGTTCCTGTTGAAGTTTTCTAGGACCAAATATTAATTCTTGCTGTGTTAGCAGTAAAAAGGAAAAGTCATCTCTCCTTTTTTTTTAAGTGTGTTATTGGGTGGACATGACTTAAATCTTAAACTTTCCAGGTTCACTGCGAAACCAGGCTGTGATTTTAGTGGTGTCTCCCTTTCAAAGGTATGTTTTCCTTTCTCTTTTTGTGATCTTGTCCATTTCTTTCTCTGTGCTAGATTTTTGGGTATGTTGCATGGACTCTGGTACGTGTGTCGAATGTGGCTATGTTTTAGATCATCCGATTCTCGCATTCAAGGGTGAAACCGTGAAAGAAACAAGCATAGAAAATTACCATTTAAAGATCTACTTCTTTTAAGGTTTTCCAGTTTTCTTTCTTTTATAATATTTTTTTTTGGAAGAATTTGTTTATGTTAAAATGAAGAGGGCTTAAAAAAACTAGCATGGAGAATTACCCGTTCAAGAACTGCAGTATTTTTTAATGCTTTCCATTTGTTTTCCTTATGTTGTCTTTGTTCGGAAGACCTTCTTTGTGTCAAAGTGTTAAATTTCTTGGAGGGTTCCAACCTAAAACCAATTGGCAATAGGTGGAGTAACCTCTAGAATAAATTAACCAGGCTTGGGTGGCTTGGATAAGCGATGTGGAATTTAACACAAAGTGACAATTTACACTTCGAGCTGGTGCATTAGCTTTTGTTTGATTGCTTTCTGTTACCTTTGGAAGTTTTTGTCTATGTTTTTACGAAAAGGAGTCAATGGCTGTCACTGACTTGAAAGAAAATTAAACAATGCAGAATATTATAGTCTTGATTTGTATATGCTGTTTTCGTATGCTTGAAATACCTGTGCTTGTGGTGATGCAGTCTACAACTTCTGTGTAGTAAGGGAGTATTTTTTGATTTGATAGGGTACTTCATTCGGTAGTTTCTTATATTTGTTTTCGTTTTTGGTACTTAAACTTGGTTGCTCTCCAAAGTCACTTCTACCTTTCGACCCTCTGAAACTTAGTGGATTCCAGGTCCTCCGAGGGTTCAACTTTGTATAAACTTTTCGATGAAAACTATATTGAAACCATAATGTCTGCTCTCTACATTCTCATCTTTTGTTTTGCGGTTAATCTTTTCGTGTTTGATAGATAAGATGAAGTGAAAATGATGAGACCCAAATTTGCACTTACAACTGTTTTGGGTTTTGCTAGGATGGAATGGGCATTGAGGCTGGGCTCAGCTTGGAATGTAGGGAAGAACAGAATGGAAATGTCCAATCAACAGGGTCTCAACAGAACCCTGAAACCCATAGAGAAAATATTGAATGTATTATCTGCAAGCTTGGTGGAGAGCTACTGTGAGTACCTCATCTTATTAGTTTCTTCTAGATGCTTTTGCATCTTAAAATAATAGCATGCTTGTATGACATGACTAGTGATGGCGGAGGAATATAAATTCTATAGGATATACAATCCCATCGGCTGATAGTGAGAAGACTAATAATACAACATCTCCCAAGGTATTAGACAATTCGTGTTTCTGTGGGAGTTCATATCAGCTAGTCATTTAGACCTGGCCGTAAAAGTCCTAGGGCATCTATGTGGTCCCCAATGCTCAAAGACAGTCAAACAAATGACCCTTAAATGGTTCTCCGGTTGATTGGATCCTTCTTAGTTTGTTCTTCGATCTTCTCCTCCTCCTTTCTGTTGCCATCTGATTGCTGCTGTTTTCGAAGTGGCTTGGCATTTTGCCTTTCCTTCTCTTACATGGCTCATGTTTGTATGTATTTGTTAGGAGAATTCAAATATAACATGTTTTTGAATTATATCCCAGGTGCTGTGGTGGACATGAGTGCAAAAAGAGCTTCCATCTCTCTTGTCTTGATCCTCCTTTTACCTGTGCCCCTCCTGGAGTTTGGCATTGCAGTTGGTGTGTTCAGAAGAAGTTAGACTCCGGCGTGCATGCTGTGTCTAAAGGAGTAGAGTCAATAGTGGAAGCTAGAGAGGTGTTGTCAGATCATGAAAGTAAGGCTCATGTGCAGATTCTCCTTTTCTCTGCAATCAATTCCAGTTATTCCCTTGCTGTTTCTTTTGTGCCTTTTGGCTTGTTAGGATATCATGGTCGAAAATAACCACTAGTCCTCTGTTGCTAGTAGTGCAGAGGCAGAAGCAATTCTTGGTTAAGTATAAAGGTCTTGCTCATGTGCACAACCGTTGGATACCAGAAAAAAAGATAGAAGTTGAAAATCCAGAGCTTCTTGCAAAATTTAAGAAATTCAAGGTTTAAGCTTTTGCATCTGATTTCTGTCCTGATAATGTGAACACGTTCCAAACCTAATTGTTACATTTTTCCGACATAGAACTTTGCACAACATAGGAGGTGGAAAACTGAGTGGGCCCTACCACATCGTTTACTACAGAAAAGGCATTTGTGTTTACCTGAACATTGTGATAAGGAATTGGATTGCCAGTATGAGTGGCTTGTGAAATGGGCCAGTCTTGGTTATGATTATGCAACATGGGAGTTAGAAAATAGCACCTTTTTGAAGTCGCCTGAAGCTGTGAAGCTCATTGAAGAATTTGAAAGTCGGCATAAGAGTGAAAAGAGAATCTCGAGTCTCTTCGAAGGAGTTAAGGTGCTTTTTGATTAGTTAACTTCTCCATTGTTGTTTGCTTATAGAATTTTCATATTCCGCCAAGTTCTTGTTATTACTTCATCTGTCTGTCTTTCCTGATGATAGCAAGATTGTATGTTTTCAGCTCTGAAATTCTTCTGCTAATTCTTTTACCCTGTCAAACTTTAATATTGTTCATTCTATTGTTGGTAGGGGACAACAATCTGGACAGTTTTTTGCTCCATGTCATAAGACGTGACAGCTATTTTTTGGGCTAACAACCCATGATAATTCTCCATATTCTACCGTTAGGACAGTAAATGGGAAACATATGACATAAGCTGCTGGAGAATTTTGGGTTATACCATAGCGGAGATCGTTGTGTAAGCATTCTTGACTTGGACTTATTTCATGGGTCAGCTCAGGCAGGTGCGGAGCAGGATTTTTGTGTAGTGGGGTTCAATACATTCAACCATCAGTCACCGACAGCAACTTTCTAATCCGTTGGGTATCAATGGCGGAGTCAGTCTGGGTAGTCACTCCCAAGAGTTCAATTCAACGTAAAGATGGGATAATTTGTATGCAAAGTTTCATAAACGTTGACAGGCCTAATGTGTGAAAATTACTGTATAATGTGTACTGTTAAATCCTGTAGGAGGGCGTTCTGTGTCAGTGGGACACCCCTTGCCACCATGTGGCCTTACCCACAGGCTCACAGTTGGAAAGAAGGCCATACATGCAGTACTGAGTATACTTGTGACTTAAATGGCCACTGTGTTGGGTGAAAGGATCTATTTACGGCCTGTTGTGATCCTAGCCACTAACTTGAACCTAGCAAGTGAACCCCAAATTTGTGAACTCTAGATACTCCTGTGTGAAGAGTCATATGAATATACTTAGAAAAAAGAGAAAGAAGTTCTAAAGCTGACACCCAAGAGTTCAGATAATAAGGGCTAATACTATAAGTTAGCTTTTGGTTCTTTTACAGATCCTTGAAAACATGGCAAACTTACTGCTTTATTTTGGTGATGTCGAGAATCTCTGGCACATATTTCTTTTCATACTTTTATGAGATGTATGGTTATGAGCTATGACTAATGAGTCTTTAGTTTGCTGGTCTTGCAGGGAGGGAAAGCCACATTTTCTGAATTGTTAGAGTTGCCATCTGGAGGCTCACCGGGGGTACAACATGAATATGCTAGTAACGTCAACAAGCTTCGTGAATGTTGGCTAAGAGGGCGGAGTGCTCTTGTATATAATGATCAGGTACAAGCTAAGCTTTACAAAGTAGTGCCCCTGTGCTTCTGCATTGGTTTGGTTTAATAAAAGCTAATTTACCACGCAAAAAAAGTAGTGCCCAGAGAGAGAGAGAGAGAGAGAGAGAGAGAGAGAGAGAGAGAGATCCATTTGGTGTGATACATAACTCCTGAGGCGTGTGTGTGTGTGTGTGTGTGAGAGAGAGAGAGAGAGAGAGAGAGAGTATTTGGTCACTGTGATACATAGTTCCTGAAATTCCAGACATATCCCCTAGGGTGTGTTTGTGTTAAAATTGGGGTAAGGAAGAGGAAAATACAAAGCTGAAGGGCCAAACAGCTCATAATGGTTAGATGAGAGAGAGTATTTGGTCACTGTGATACATAGTTCCTGAAATTTCAGACATATCCCCTAGGGTGTGTTTGTGTTAAAATTGGGGTAAGGAAGAGGAAAATACATAGGTGAAAGGGCCAAACAGCTCATAATGGTTAGATCCTTGAACTTCATTTGCATTTCTTACCAATATCTGTGATCCTAATACAGACTTAAGATGCACACAATTGTTCTTAATTTCAAGCTGCGGCCTGCGGCAAAGATACTTTATGTACAGAGTTTATGTATTTTACTAGGCTTGGCCGCTTAATACTCAGTAATAGTAGCTTGTTATCAAGATAAATAATATCTTGTTATCCAAATTAAAAGTAGGCTGGTTGCTTATTCTCAAGTTGAAGTTCCATATTCTCCTTGCTTATCAATACGATGAATGATTTTGCAAGTAAAACTAAATAATGTTCAATAACTTCAAAAAAGTTCTTCTGCAATGATCATCTACTTTTGTGTTGTTTTCTCCCATATAGTTTCCCTCTCAGAAACTATCTACCTTATGTGACTTAATCTACCCATCTAACGAACAGATGATCTACAAAAGTGTTTACAGTTGCTTTATTTATGTAAATACTTGACTGAAACTGACTGGTTCAGTTTTGGATTTTGCAGGAGCGCGTCGTAAAAGTGATCTTGTTCATACTATCCTTTCAGGATAAGACTCTGCCTTTCCTAATCATCACCAAATCTTCCTATCTTTCCGTGTGGGAAGCTGAGTTCTCACGGCGCAAATCAGATAGAAATATTGTCGTGTACAAAGGGAGCAAGGATGTACGAGCTAGTATCAGGTCTCTAGAGTTTTACAATGACGATGGTTGCGTAATGTTTCAAGTACTATTATCAACTCCTGAGACTGTTCTGGAGGTACTAATCCTAAACCATGTAATTTATGTTCGCTGACGACCTATTTACTTCTATTGTGGTTACAGTCATCTGGTCAAAACATTTATTGGTCTTTTTAATTACTGGATTCTTATGGGGGTAAAAAATTTACCCTTGGTTGGGACGTTGTGGTGTTTACACAATCTTTTTCAATATACGCTCTTGGCCAACTAGGAGAATGAGATGGATTTCATTCCATGATAATTTGAGGTAAGAAGTCAAACTCGTTATGCATAACCAGGGAAAAAGGCGTTTCAATAATATGCTTATATATAATCAGGAGATTCGTTAGAACCGGAGTTCCGGTCCTCAGTCATTCCATTATCCCTATATAGTTGTGTTAACAATTGGCCGTAATGGTTTTAATCTCCTTTTATTTAATTTTATTAAGCAGGATTCAAGGATATTAGATGGCATTAAATGGGGGGCGCTCATTGTAGATGAGTGCCAAAGCTTGAAAATTTCTGGCCATCTAAGCCAAATGAAGGAACTAAACGCACATATGAAGCTACTTCTTGTCAACGGTAGAATCAAGGTAAAAACAGTCCATATATTAAAATTTGAACCTTGGTTTCCTTTTTTTCTTCTTCTGGTACTTCAGAAAATTGGAGCCTCTGTTTCCTCAACTTAAATTTCCAAGGGTATGGTTAGGTTTGGTGTTTCCTCAACATTATTGATCTTCTGCTTCGCTTTTCAGAATAGGTGTGAGTACCGTCATCTGCTTTCCATTCTTGATTCGGGACTTGATGAGAATGAAGAAAAAGCTTTTGAGAATGACCCTAAGAATGATGTTTGCGAACTGAGAGCAAAATTAGCATCTTTTGTTGCATATGAAAGCAAGCCATCATTTGTTGAGTTTGAAAGCAAGCCTTGTACTTCAAGGTTTGTGGAATATTGGGTTCCCGTCCAGCTGTCAAATGTACAACTTGAGCAGTATTGTGCTGCACTGCTTTCAAGTGCAAAACTGCTTTGCTCAAATTTGAAGACTGATTCGGTCGATTCCCTTCGCGAAATTCTTATTTTGACAAGAAAGGTTTGGCCTCTTCAATTTGACTATGATGTTTTGTTTCAGGCTTTTGATGCATATTTTGTCTACTCTTTTAAGGATTTGGTATTATAGCTTAACCTGTAATTTCAGTGCTGTGACCACCCCTATCTTGCGGATACGGAGCGTTCTTTGCAAGCATCTATCACCAAAGATTTACCTGTGAGTGAGCATTTAGGTGCTGAGATAGAAACGAGTGGAAAGCTACAACTTCTTGACAAGTTCCTTTTCAAGATTAAAGAGCAAGGCTTAAGGGTGCTGATTCTTTTTCAGGTATCCAATAATTTCGTAGCATTCCGACTTTTTCTTTGTTATTGTCTACTTATGTCATTGTTGGTACTTTGATGGATTGCTTGATGGGGCAAGGGTGCAGTATACTAAGCATTCTTATGCTGGGGGCATGCATTATACTCTATGGCTGTTGCGTGGCGTTTATTTGATCCACAATCTTGTAATATATTTACTCAATAATCAACATAGTTTTTTGTTCAGAATATTGCTAAAATTAACACACAAACATACACACACCCCAATCTGCAAAAGAAATCTCAAAATTAAAGTCCAGCTAGGGATTTTAGTAAACCTTACTTCAGAATTTTTGTGGTCTAGCTTTTTATATATGATATTGGATGTGATGCCTGTTCTGGTAAAAGTGTTGGTAGTTTTATGTAATTACAAAGAGAGTTAAACTGTGAGACCGTACTTACCCTTTATGTTTTGGACATTGACAGTCAATTCGTGGTTCTGGATTGATATCTACTGGAGACATTTTGGATGACTTCGTTCGTGAGAGATTTGGCAAAGATTCTTATGCACGCATTGATAATGGAGAAATCGCTCCATCGACGAAGCAAGCCACCCTGGATTGTTTCAACAATAAAGAGAGCAACAAGTTTGTTTTTCTAATAGAAAGTCGGGCTTGTCTTCGCAGCGTTAAGGTTTCTTCTATAGATGTAGTTATCCTATTCAACAGTGATTGGGATCCACTGAATGATTTAAAAGCACTAAAGAAGATCACCATTGAGTCGCAGTTTGAGGAGTTGAAAGTATTCCGTTTGTATACGCCTCATACACTGGAGGAGAAAGTGCTCATTCTTGCCAAGGAAGGTCTCACTGTTGATAATATAAACTGGAGTACTTGTCAAGTGTTGCTAACTTGGGGTGCTCTGCATTTATTTCATAAGCTTGATGACTTCCATGGTGTCCGTAGCTCCTCAGTTTCTCCTTCAAATATCACTTATGAATATTCTTTGACGAGTGATGTGGTCTCTGAGTTTTCAGCCTTGCTACCCTATAATGGTGAGAAGAGGAATCCTAGTAACTCAATAATTTTGGAAGTAAATCGGACTGAAGGTGCTTATCCCAGGAATATCTCATTACCTGGAGAAGTGGATTTGGAAAATCAGTCGGTGGACGATAGTTCAACAATACAACAATTTTTGTATAACGAACCAACCCACATCTTTTGGGCAAATTTACTAGATGGAAGGAATCCTAATTGGAAATTTTTGTCTGGTTCATCTTCAAAGATTCGTCGACGAACCCAGGACTTCGTTGGGTTCACAGAAGAACGTACATGTATGGAAGAAGGCAGAGGAAAGAAACGTAGGACGGTGGTCCATGACACTTTTGAGCTTATGTGTTCAAAACCAAGGACAAAGAGAAAAAGGAAACTGCATTCTTGGGGCAATGACAGCAATCTAGCTGGTATTGTCAAACTTCTCTTCTTCGGTTTTGTTTTGCTGCACATTATTAGTTTTACTTCACATCCTGTTCATTTTGGCTTTGCTACCTTTTTCTTTCGACAGCAGGACACTCTACCAGTCAAGTAACAAAACTTTGTATATTTTCGTTTCCACCAAAATGGCCAAAACATTCCTGTTTCCAAGGAAACCAAAATGGACCACCAGTGGAATTCCAATGGTTCTGCCAAAAAAAAACCGAGACACACAAACTTATTGAAACACCATGAAATATACTTCAACATGAGTCGTTTCGGCACCTGTTACAAGTATCCAACGGGGACATTTCAATTTTGTTTGGCAACACTTTCAAAATGTTTCAGAAGCATTTTGAAATCCATATCCTAGCTGATCGGAATAACGAACAGAAATGGAAATTTGATTCTTGTTGCTAGTAGGAAATCTATATCCTTTCCTTATTCATCTCATAAAATGTATACTAAAAATTGCAATTATGTTTTCTTTTCCGTTCCTTCTGCAGCTCTCGGTGTCTCAAGAGGGAGTAATGGAACAAATGCCTTAACCTTAGAACAAGAAACCAGGCCGCGTTATAGAAAAGTTTCTTCCATCATTGAAGAGGCATCTACTTCGGAGTATAGGAAAGAACCTCAGGTATATGACTGTTCGTCATTGTTTTTCCTCAGAACCTCAATGTTGGTGTGTAGGAATTAGAGTAGTGACTTCTTATCCAAGTTGAAAGAATCTCCTCAGTTATAGGTTAGATTTGTCTTTCGTGTTCCACTCAATATTTCCTACACTTTTTCTCTGTATGTAAGGTATTATGCTCATTGAACTTCCCATATTTAACCTGAGCTATTTCATTAGCAGCCACGGAATCCTGCTACATAGATAGAATGCAATGCAACCATTTTGGTGGTTTCTTCTTATAAATTGAGTGTAAGACAAGTTGTGATGACAAAAATCAACTGGAAAAATATCCAGAACTTGATACCAAACCGATGTGCTTTCCTTTATAAAAAAAAAACCACCGTATGTGCTTTATTGTACATGGCCGTGTCAAATTATCTGTTGCATGACTGACTTGCGTGTGATTTCTTCTTATACCCACATGGATGTAGCTGTGTGCATCTCTATGAATAATATTGGTATAGACTATTCCCATTGAGTATTGTGAAGTCTCACTTTAGCTATCAACAATTTGACGCGGGACAGTTATTTGTTGGAAAGTGAGATGAGAAGAAGGAAAACGAAATCTAATTTCTTGGGTGTATTCATTTTACACGGGAATTTAGTAACAAAATTTTAGAAAAAGGCAGTTGAATTTGAATGGAAGTTAGAAATAAGAGTCCTCCAACATCTTGTGATGTATGCAAGAATAGTTTTGAGCAAAAACTAATTCTACTAGGAAAGTTGAGGATAAAGTTCCGATAACCTTTCTCCTAAGTCAACATCGGAAAGAAGCAAGAAATGGAAATTTTACCCTACTTTCCTTAACTTTTCCGACAACTGAAGGAGTCGTAGACTTCATCATTTGGTCACTTCCAAGTTCCAGCATACCATACTGCTCTGCCATTCTAATTCCGAAGCTTCATTGCATTTCACTGTTGTGGCAGCTAAATGTCTCTACTGATGTTCCACCGGCTGAATGTGGCATGATAGCCAATGTGCCTGCTTCCATTTTGGTTCAAAGTCATCGGAGCAGTCAATATCAACCCTCCACACGACAAGCATTACCCAACTCATCTCTTTGGCAACCTTTAACAGTTGGGTCTTTCCAGCCATCTATAGGAATGCCTGTTGGTACTATTGGAACAGGTGAGTCCCTTCAAAACACTGCCACCGTTCTTAATGGAAACGAACCTATTCAAGCTTCCCCCGTGCCTCAGTCAGACCTGCTCCAGATGGAAATGGGAAGGATACAGCAGGCTAAGGAGCAAGCCATCCAGATCCATGAAGACAAGGTTTGTCTACGTAACTTAAATTTCTTTTCCAAAAAATAAAAGAAAAAGAAGAATTTGATGACTGGTGATCATCTTCCAATTGGGTGCCTTCAGTACTTTCCCACTTTTGTTAATAATATTCTCGTTCATGTAGAAATCCCTGCTCAAAGCTGAATGTGAAAAAGAGATAGATGAGATACGTAAGAAGTATGACATGCTGCTTCGACATGATGAGATGGTTTTATTGCAAAAGAATAAGGATTTTGAGACACATTACAGAAAAGTGTATTTGAATAAGTTACTGGCTGAGACTTTCACACAAGTATATGAGAGTGACGAGGTTGGGTTGTCCAGAACACAAGAAGGTATTTAACTCTTCGAGACCACATATATTTCATTGTGTTTATGAACCTTTTTTATTCTGATTTCCTGTGATCTCATGGTGATGACTTATTAAAGCAGTCAATTGAAAATTTGAAATTCAAAAAGACAAATCCTGCATTTAACCTCGTGCACTTGCAGATGTTTTGTTTTCGAGCCTATTACTTGCTAATTTCACTTGGGAAAACTCTATTTACACTGGCACCAATCAAATTATTAGTTTTGGTTTTCCTGGATGGGTGGTATCGGCGATACAGGAAAGGAATCTTGAAGTTTGAACTACCAGCATTTTTTTGACTATGTACTCCAGTAATTATTGGACGTGCAAAGCAGCCCCCGAGTTTACCTCCTCATCTAATTTCTATCAGAAAGAAAACCTAATTAGAGCTCTCTCAGTGCATGCTTTAAGCATTCTAAGAGGCATGCTTAATCGTATGCGTCATGGTTAATACTTGAGAGTTTATCCATGCATGCTTCTTACACTTCCTTGCACATAGACACATTGTTTAAAACTTAATCTCTTTAATATTTAAAGAATTTAGTTTTCTATTAGCACCAAGTAGCTTTGCTCAACTCTCTAAGGCTGTTTTTGGATCAAGAACTTGAGAAAGAAAAGGAAATGCAAAAGTCGCTAGATTTATCCGTTGTTGGATCCTTTCAACTTTCTTGTTTTCTTTTCCTTACCCAACTCCTTGATCCAAGCACATCATAGTGGAATGATTTTTCCTTTTAGGTCCAGATAGCTTTTGATATAGTTCTTCTTGCAGCAAAAGTACCTGGGTTCATGAAGGAGATATCTCACCTCCGTCTTCAGCAATCTGCTGTGAGGAATAGTACTACAAGTCTTGAAAGTTCTTCCAGCCCTTTGATCCACCGGAGGGGGAACTTTGGCGGTGGATGTGAAATTCAAGACCGAGCCCCGGCTCCACACCTAAGGCACTTGAGACCACCTTCGACAGCAGTGGGACTGCCCCACATCCCATCGCATCTTCCCGCAAAGCTTCCGATTATCCGAGCTCCCAGTAATTCGTTTGTACCATCTTCTTGACTGGGTCAAGCAACTGAAGTCAAAAGCCAATGTCAGAATAATAGGATTAATCAACCAAACAACTGTACTGGTTTACCGGTTATCGATGGTTTTCTCTCAAACCTTAACCTGCCCATCAATCAGCACAGACCTTCTAAGTCAGTTCTTAACTCCTCCCAGCTCTAATACTACTTGAAGGTGCCATCAAACTTGATTAATTTCTTCCCACTGCAAGGACTTGGTCAGGCAAAAGTGCGGTTTTTTCCCGGGTGATTATGTGGAAAGATGACTGCGGTTGGGGTGTTTGGATGTTTGAAAATAGTTTCGTTTTATTAGTCATAGGGGGGACTTTGAGTTCTGTAGAGGTTGGAGTAAAAGAAAATACGGCCATACATAGATAGGCAGATAGCACAGGCATCATAGAAAATAGTACAGGCATTGTCACAAAATAGGTGCGTATTTCCATTCATTTTTGCTCACAGATTATGGAAGTATTGGATTTTACACAGGAATTTCAAGCAATCACATTTTTAGATGTTCTTGCGTTATAAAATTGTTCTTTTGAAGTTTTCATGGTCATCATATGTCAAATTTGCACGGGCACCAAGGTTTTAAATGTAAAAAACAATAGAAAAACTAATCACCAGTCCGAATACAATGAAGAAAAACTACATTTCTGAAGTGCAAATCAAGAACAGAAAAGCCTACTGTTTGTATGGTGATGGCGGCTGGACTTTAAGCACCTCCTTTAAAGGATTGTGACTTGACCCAAGGCAATGGTTGTATGTCTAACTACTTCCACATATCTGGGTAACTACCTTAAACCATTTATCCACTATCCATGCATTACAATTTGGATATTTTCTGCGTATTAATCTGTAAACTGCAGCTAATAGAGTGGGGTGTCAACCTTCTCCCTTAGCGAACTGGTTCAGGAAGACGAATCGAATGCACAAAACTTCCCTTCACTATGTGTGTGTTACCCCTATCTGTTATTTTCAGATTCTGGGTACTTACTGGAACATACGGTTTTGTTCGGTTTCAAGCCTCCCGATCTGTTATCTTGTTGTCCATCATCCCATTGAGCTGGATATATCAAGTATGATGTAATATGTTGGTATTAACAACTCAGATTTCCAGATTCTACCTTTTAAGGGGCTGTTCATATAAGCCCATTTGGTTCATATGTATCTATTGAGCTGGGGAAGGGTATCTAGAGGAGGCTGTTATGGGCTGTCCTCTAGGAGGGATTATTCTGATTGGCCAATACTCATTTTATGAGTGTGGTACCCAGGCTCCATTGGTACTCAGATTCAAGTGGCATCATCTTCCCAAATCTGGCACTGTCATTCAAGATGGCCACTCTGGTGTTTCAATCTTACTTTCTGATCACTAAAGGAAAAGCCCATCATTGATGCATTTCGATTGATGCATTTCCAGTGTTTCTTCCCCCTCTTCCTACATGGATTAGAAACACTTCATTAAAATTAGTTTCCAATCTTCTTTTGACGTCCATCCTTTCGGCCTTATTAGGCAGTTTATCCCATTATATTAGTACGTCTAGCCCAATGTAGCAATTTTGGCCATACCTTTTTTTTTATTTATTTTCCTTTATTTTTCCTCCCTGGAGTATGCCCATTGTAGGCTGTACATTCGGTTAGTCTTTCTTTCTACTTCAAGCTGATTTACCAAAAAAAAAAAAAAACAAACAGTAAAGCCTACTAAAGGAAAAGATCCATTTGCCATCAGCCAGAAACATCAATTTCTGCATCTTCTTTGTCTTCTTACCTAATTCTGCGAACCTTCTCCTTCTTGAGGAAACTAATTTGTGCAAAGCAGAAATATTTAAAACCATGCTCCCAGCAACACAGTCAGAGGCAATGCACTCTAGTAATTATGGACTACGCGAAGAGTAAAAAATTGCGATACGTTTATTCCTATGACAAAATAAGAATAGGGGAACATATAAGGTACGTGATACGAGGAACAAAGTTTCCTTCTCCATCAGTCAGTCCTTCAAATTTTCTCCACAAATACTGTTGAGCTATTCATGCCAGGATGTAATTGGCTATCTTCTTAAAAATCATCAAGGTGATGTACTCGTATCCCCTCAACACTACAACAAAAAGATCGGAAGTACATATCACAAGGAATAACTTGTTTTCAAGCCCTTGCCAGAATAAACTTCTCCTTTAGAGATGATCAATAATTGCTTTCGTAAAATCAGTGGTCGATGAAGAGCCACCTAGATCACCAGTTCGGTACTTCCCCTCGGCAATGGTGTTAAGGACAGCATCCTGGATCCGGTCAGCTTTATCATGCATCTCCAGATGGCGAAGCATCGTGACAGAGCTCAGTAGTAGAGCTGTCGGGTTTGCCATATTCTACACAAGTTGGAACCACAGTGCAACTTAGTCGTTAAGAAATTGGCTTCTAAAAAATGGAATTGGCACAGAAGAAAGAGGTAATGATGAAAGAGAGCAAACATAACAAAGTACCATAACAAGAAAAAAGAGCTACTTGAACAGAACAGATCTATCCTATAGTTTTCTTTGCCCCCAACCAGGAGACATAAAACCTATAATCAGAGCCTTAATCTTTGGTCAGAAGTCGAGAGAAGCAATGAGCTGTGTTATTATCAACATAACAACGAAGCTCAAGTTCTAAACATAAATGTAAGTGTTCAAATTTACTGAGCCTCAAACTGATGGCTGGTTTTCATCCTTTAACAAATGGTTAAGATTTTATTTTGCCTTAGGCTAAGGGTCAAGATTATTTTTCCAGTTCCTATTTTTGCCCGTACTTCATCAATTAGGGAAATATGTGTGCGAAATCTTAGGCTTAGATAAACGCTAGAGAGGTGTGTCCCATGGTGAACCTGATGAGGTAAAAACCATAAGGAACATAAAAAGCAAATTTCACTCAATGGCCTTCAGGTCATGTGGCCCACCGTTCAAGAACACTCCCTCTCACATCCGATTTTGATTTCTCTCTCAAATCTATTTCGGCTAGTCAAGAACAAATCAAAATCTTCTCAATCCAGCTACCATCTTCTCATCAGAACACCATCACCGATGAGGAACTCCATCTTTACTCAGGCAATCCTTTTTCAAAATTTCTGGGCAACTTTTTGAAACCCATTTTAAAGTTTATTTTTACTGGTCTAAAATTCCTCTACCACTTATGCTTTTCTTTATCGAAGTAGATTACATAAGGATAAGTTTCAATTGCTCTCTTTATGATATGTCTGTTAGGTTTTTGCAGACCAAATTTCTAAATCTTAATACTTTTCCTCCTCTCCTCTGTGTATAAACCACAAACCTTTTTTTCAGTAGCTGTAAAACCTACAATTTTCCAGGGGTAATACGTGCTAAACTTTTCTCTTAACATACCACTGTTTAACAATTGAAGCCAAATCCTTGGCCTTCAACTGTTTAATTTGGAGAACTATCCCAATTTTCTGCTATTATGCCTCCAAAAGTTTTTTGATGTGATCATTGGCCAATTACATTACTTTTTTCCTTTGTGTAGTGGAATTAAGTACTATAAAATTGGGGGCCAATGCAATTTAGATCTGCCAAATAGTCAAATCTGTTTTTGTTGCCAAACTAGTTTTTGTATGGTTCACTTGTTAGTTTTAGGTGACTTCCCAGTGCTATTCTTATCAAGTTTTTGATATTAATAACTGCTAAGTTAGTTTAGGAACGATTGGTTTATGTTTGGATGTGCCAGTAGGCACGAGTATATGCCAGTCAAATTATATCCCACAAAGGATCCCAAGTACTGAGCTAATCCAAAGTTTATAGAATTACGCTCCCAACTAAATGACCACATCCACAATACTAGCATCTGATTCGATCAATCTTCCAGATAATAGTTGTATTCTATCTTTTTCGAATAGAGTAAATCTACCAATTTCCATTATAGGGAAAAAAAGAAGAAGAAGGTTCACCGACCTTTCCAGCAATATCAGGTGCTGAACCATGTACAGCCTCGGCCAGAGCAATGCCTCCCTCACCAATATTACAGCTGCAGGAGGTCAAATGATAAGAGTGTCTTGATATATATTTTTCCCACTTTGAAGACAAATGTGGAAATAAACAAGTATAGTTATGTGTACTTTTGACAAGTACCGTATAGAAACTTGCATTTAGTATTATCGCTGAAAACATAAAGCTACCTTGGTGTTAAGCCCAATCCCCCAATCAACCCCGCACAAAGATCACTGATAATGTCACCATAAAGATTAGGCATCACCAGAACATCGAAAAGAGCTGGATTCTTCACAAGCTGTATTAATGGAAAGCAACTACTTAGTTCTATTCATTAATTTACATTTTGAGATGAAGATTTCCATCCACTTATCTTCAGAAGAAGAAACATGGAAACACCATTTACAATAAGACACAGTGATCTAGTGGACAACACAAGGGTACTGGTGTTATTCATGCAACATAAACATTCATAATGAGAGAATTGTTTATACCATCATACAGCAGTTGTCAATGACCACTTCCTCATATTGTATATCAGGATACTTCTCAGCGACCTCGCGACAACACTGCACAAAAACCAATCAAACTCAAATATTGTGCCATAGATTCAAACAATCACACTATCAAGGCTTAAGTATTTCCAAATATTCAAGACCTTAAGAAAAAGACCATCAGTTTTTTGCATGATGTTGGCTTTGTGGATTGCAGACACTCTGTCTCTCCCATGGGCCTTGGCATAATGAAAGGCGTACTCAGCCACCCTAAGACTTGCTTGACGAGTAATAATCTTCAGACTTTCAACCACACCTCTTACCACCTAACATCAGATAAACGGATTCTATCATATCAACACAAGATGGATAATTTTCTGCAAGCACTAGCCAGTTGTCAAATATACTTACTTGATGCTCAAGACCACTATACTCCCCTTCCGTATTCTCACGGATGGTGATGAGATCTACATCATCATAGCGAGTCTTGTAGCCTGGGAGACTGTAGCAAGGTCTAACATTGGCATACAAATTGAGTTCTTTTCTTAAAGTAAGGTTCAAGGACCTATGACCCTTTCCAATTGGTGTGGCCATTGGCCCTTTTAAGCCAACCTTATTTCTACGTACTGATTCCAAACTTTCCCATGTGAGAAAACTCTGGGTTCTAGGATCAACTTCCTGCCCAACATAGTGTTCCTCCCATTCAATTGGCACTTCAGCTGCTTTGAATACCTGCATTAGAGAAAATCATGACATTTTCTGTTTACAAACCAATAGGATCCTCAGCTAACAACAATGGAATGATTAGATAATTCTCCCTACAAAAAAACAAATACCCCAACATGATGATTCATCACAGCTGTTACTTTACGATCACCTAACAAGCCCTATAAGTATATAATGTACGTCTCTCCAACTTTTTCCACACCTTAAAACAATGACTTGTACTTAAGCGATGAGAGGAGATAATATAAATTATAAAGCTCAAGATTTCCATAGTAAGGAAGTAAGGAACTTGCAGAAGGGGAAAAGGCCTCCACTTCAGTACCCACTACGCTTGGCTTAATCAAAGGGAGGTCTGGTATTTGCACATGAGAACAGATATGACAGTTTTCTCAAATTTTCCCCCAATTTTTCAGCAAGCAATGAATGCGAATAACCACTGAGGCCATGTCCAGCCCTTGCTCAGATCTCGAGTTGAATGTAAACATTTTTAGCCTCTCAAGTCCTTCTCGGCTTAACCAGAATCAAGGTCTACATTTTTTTGGGGCCAATCTTATGAAGGCTAGTTTGTGGTTCCAAATATATCCACTATCCACGAATGAAGCTTTTTGAAGGCTAATTTGTGGGTTTCAAGTTTATCCCCCAAGGAAGCCTTTTAGTCAAATTCATGATTGACTCAGGTTTTGCACATTGGAATGCTTCATATCAACTGAAGCTTTTCCTGTATCTAGATGGTTGGTTTAGAGTTAGATAGGCCTTGCTTCTGGCATCTGCCTTTATTTTTTTATTTTTTTTTTTTTTTCGTATTTTCGATTTCTAGCTGTGTTACCTCTAGCTAGTGTGCTCCTCTATGCTGGTCGGTTGTTTCACTGAAAACTCAATTACCCCCCAAAAAACTGAAATTTTCATCCCAATTCATCAAAAGTTTCAAATGAAAGGACGGAATTGTCTGAGTACTATTTGTGACAATACGAAACGATGAACAGCATCTTTGACAAATAGTTACGCATTCAATTCCAACAGAAAAACAGAAAAAGGAAACGAATCGACAATCTAAAAAGAGTTTAGCCAGCATAAGAAATTCAGAGAATTATGAATATACGATATAGATAGATTTCGGGACCTGTTTGACGGATTCGGCGATTTCGGGGCCGATTCCATCGCCGGGAAAGAGAGTGGCTCGGATGAGATTGGAGTCAGAAGAGAAGGTCCGATCGAAAACCCTAGAAACTGCTGATGAACTAGCGGGTGATTGATTTGAGAAGATCTCTGTCGCACGGCTTGTTCGAAGGAGGCGCCTCACGATTTGGGAAGCCATTATTAAGCAAGGATCTGCTGCTGACCAACGCAATCAGACACAGAAAAACAGGGCAAAACAGAGAGAGAGAGAGAGAGAGAGAGAGAGAGAGAGCGCGAGCGCCACCGAAATTAATTAAAAAAGTAAATTGATTTTTTTTAATAATTATACGACTTTTCGTCGTGGTACTATTTAAAATTTCTTGATTAGTTTTCTATCGTTATTTGTGGAATTAATTATTTGTCTCGATTAAAAGAATTAAAAATGTAGGTTAAAGTTGAAAAAAAATTAGATAGAATGAAACTAAAGACAATTTGACACGTGTTTTTAACTTTTTTCGTTCTTTGTGATTTTTTTTGATTTTATTCATAATTTTTTGGTTTTTGTACATTTTAATCTCTTCCATTCAATACGAAATCTCAGCTCGAAAAGTTTAACGCGAGTTTAACAAAATAAAAAAAACGAAAATAATTACTAAAAATTAATTTCGGAAGAACATGAAATGTGTTTGTTTTGACTAAATATTAACTTCATTTTTTTCTTTTTTGGCCCAATTCATTCTAAATGAACACCCACCCAAAAATAAAATGAACACTTGTACAAAAAATTACCACAAATCAATCTCTTTTGAACAACCCAATATGTCAAAGTTGGCAAAGTTCTTTTTGTTTATATTTACATTATTACATACAGAGCACTGGATTAGCTCAAAATAGATTAATATTCTGAATCCGCATTGACCAAAGTTAATAACATTTGGGAAGGTTACAAATTTGAGACCTAAAAAAAAACCCCAAGTTGCAACCATTGACCATCATTGGGGTTTTTCCTTTGCAGTAAGGATTGCATGCATGCAATATCTATTGGCTTGCTGCGTTTCAAATAATGTTTCCTTTATCAATGCAATGAGAAGAAAAGGGAAATGATTTTCACACCCTTTTTTATCCCCAAACATTCTTTTTTTTTTTGGTCTTTATTCACTTAAAAGTACCAAATTGCCCTTCATATGAAAAAAAAGTGACTCATAAAGTACGGGTAATTTGAGAATTTCAAGGTGAATAAAGACAAAAGGGAGTGTTTGGGGATAAAAGTCGGGTGTGAAAAGCTTCCCAAAAAAAATCTTGTCAATATGTTTTTGTGAATCGATACAGTCTAAAGAGATCAATCACCAAACACAGAAAATGAATGGTAATTGCCCGAAGTGTAATCACCTGAGCTAAAATTCTGTCAATGCAGAAGTTAATACAATGAAAATTCTCAGCTCATTACATAATGGTGCAAACACATATCCAGAAAGTATGCTATCAATCTCAAAGGATAAATAGAGATACTCCACAGTGTCAGCTTTACTTCAACTAGATGGAAATACTTTGTATCATGGTATGTACAATAAAAAGCATACTTTGTACCACTAATTTATTTTGATTGAGGAGCTCCCTGTGGGGGCACAGGAGGCCCATAGTACTGGGGAACTCCCACTGCTTGGGTCCGGCCCTGCGCCCTACCGAATATGTAGCAGGCAAGAGCTATGATCAAGAACAACAAAATCACCGGCAATGATATCACGATAATATACCCCATGATTTGCTTGAACTAATCTTTCACAGCCAAAAACCTACATCACAGTGCAGATCAGCATATCGAAATGAAACCCATTCATTGTCTTCCGGAAATGGGAAAATAGTACTATGAGGACGAAAGAAAAATAACAGCTAGGTAAATGTTTTCATGTCACTAATACAGCTGAAATGATCAAAACCGAACAATGGTTCAAGAGCTAGTCACTTCCCATGTAAAGTTCAAGAAGCCCAACTTAAAAGGAGACGTGAGGAATTAGGAGGACAAGTTGATGACCGAGTCGATAAGAATGGCTAATTAACTATTACTATGCCTCCAAATTTGAGTCTTCGATCCCTCAATGTTACTTATACTCTTTATGCACACAAGGACAGAGGCTGTTTTCAGGACTTGGATCGGATTCGTAATCTATACTACAGGACTATGAGAAGGGTTAGTAATGCGCGGAAATAGCAATGGAATAGTAATACTTTGGGAGTACTAATACTACGCTTAAGTGGACTAAAATGTCGGCCAAGTGTTACAGTTTGCGATGAGAATGATCTGATGGAAGAAGCCGGGATTGGATTACCAATAACGACCTGATAGCTAATCCTTCCATTTGGGATATTACTAGTACCATTGTACTACTAATCCAGAGCATATTTCCCTACCTAGCACAGTGTTATGTTTTTGTAACCAGTTGTCCGAGTCAGCTGGCGTGCACATTAACTAACACTGTTACCAGGCATTAAAAAAAACATGTGAGCCCCGAAAAGCCAGCGGCAACCCCAATTCTCCCTCTGCAAGACCATCAAAGAGGGCCAAAAAGTATGACTAATAATCACTAAAACTCAGAGCAAAGCAAGAGATTGTTATTTGCGTTCATTGTTCCAACTTCTAAACCCAAAAACATATGCAATCTTTCAATGTCAATCTTGGTAGATTCCTTGAAAGTTCTCCATAATCCCTCCTGCTGAAAAGGCCCTGATGAACTAACCTTCGAGTTAACCCAATGGGTTTGGCCAAGTGGCATGAAACAAAAACTAAAGAGCTTGCAAGGTCAAATCTTATGAAGGGAGCAACCCGATGGGTTTGGCCAAGTGGCATGAAACAGCAACTAAAGAGCTTGCCATTAAGAGTTTTCAAGGTCAAATCTCACGAAGGGCGCCAAACGTTCCAAACATTGAGGGCACCGGAGGTTTGTCCAGTCATTAACTTTGGGGCACTAGAATTACCGATCGAGGTGTGCGCAAGTTAGTTTGGACACCCAGTAATGGAAAAAGAAGGCCCGATACGAAAACCCCCCAAAATTTCCAGTTGGTGACATACTTTCACATTGAAAGCCAGATGGGAAAATTTTTTCGGGGGTAAAAAACTGCTTCAATTGGTTTGAAAAAGCTTATGATCTCCTAAAAAAGGCAAGGAGTTGACGAATTTGTAGAGGTTTTTAGAGTTAGAACAAGTTTAGGATCGTTTAACATCGTAATAATCGGTCTCCCTGTAATCATAAAACTATACAGCACACACCTTCAATTCTGTTGCAACTAATTAATCAAATGAAACTCGTGAGTTAAAACCCTTTGCTAAATCTATTGAAACAACAGAAAAACACAAACTCTGGTTTTTACTACGAAACCGATCGAATTTAAGAACCCATACGTACCTTTTTGCTGATCAATAGGACAAAAAGAACCCAGACGTACCTGAATCAATTGAGAGAGAGAGAGAGAGAACCACAGAATTCCCCACTGTAGTACGTAATATTGGTAGAGATTGATTAAGGCAGTAGTATGTGTCGCAGTAAACCCAATTACGCCACGTCTTGAGTTTGAAATTTGACAATCTCTTCGGGCCGTGTGAGAGAAATCTCATGTAAGTTGTGAATCACCGATTCCGGCATAGATGAAGTATACGTAAATTAGTCCGGACACACGAGAAAAAATATATGTTTGGGTATCAGTATAGTAACACTCGCGAGTCGCGGATACTAACTTAATTGAAAGATTGCCGTCACGTTTTCTTCACCAGACCCCAGCTGGCTGGCTCCCACCGAAAACGGAATTTAGCTACCGCTCTTCAGTAGCTGTAGGCTGTAGCTAGTAGCTACCACCTGTTTTCCCCCTGTCCCAGTTAGAGCTTGTGCTCGGTTCGGCTTGTTAAAGACTTATCCGTGATCATTAAGTGTAATTTTTTTTTTTAGGGATGTGCTCTTTGATACAAGGCCTATCAAGAGTTTCGAAATCTTGATCTGAACCGTCCAGTTGTTGAGTTCAATGAATATAATATTTATGAGAAAATGAAATCGATCCAACAACGTTGACCACGCAATCAAATGAAATACATTCTCGAAATCATATTCGCCATTCATTTTTTCGAGAACAATGTTTTACGATCATTGAGTTAATGATGTCAGATAAACCCATCCAGTTGTTGAGTTCAATGAATGTTATATCCACCGAGAGGCATAAAGGCATCTCTAGTAACACTGTTAATGTAAGAAATAGTGTAAGAAATAGACAGTTAGCTAACTTTTTTTCATTTTTTGTGTTCCAATAGTAGTGTTAGTACATGAATATATGTGCCAAAAGTTAGTGGAGCATTACTGACATGCATAACTGTGTATGTACTGCTATATTTCCCTAGTGTCAGTGGCATGAGAGAAATGGAAGAGAGAGGGGAGGAAAAAGGCGGAGAGAGAAGGGAAAAAGGTGGGGTCAGACCTGTTATAAGGAGAGAGAAACGGAAGGTAGGAAAGAGAATGAGAGCGGAAGAAATGAGGAGAGAGAAAAAAGTGGGACTATATACACTACCTAACAATATTTTAACAACATCATTGCAACACTTCTTACATTAACAACACATTGTGTCATAACTACACACAAATGGGACCCACTTTTTACACTTTTGTGTCATATAACACCACATTTTTAACTCCACGACAGGAGATGCCCTAATAAGAGAATTGGTTTTGGCACTGTAGTGCCGAGCAATTTTTACAATAGGTTGTCGAAAATGCCCTGGTTTGGTTATGTGTCTTGCCCTAATTGGATTGATTAAGGGGTGTTTGGGTAATTTTGCCGTCATTGTTCATGTTTTCAAAAATTACTTTAATGGGTTTTCGGACTTTTGAGGTTTTCCCTCTGCGTCCTCTTTTTTACCTTCTATTTTGTCCTTTATGCTTTTTTGTGAGGGGGCATTTTGGTAAGATCATTTGGCAATCAAGGTACTGTTTGGTTGCGAGTAAACAAATTGGTGAGGGTACTTCTGACAGTATGGGTAAAAAGGGATCTAAGAAACAATGTTCGCAACATGAAATTTTCTTGTGTTGGAAGAGGATTGATGGGGTATCCGAAACAAGGTACATTTTTTGCTCTCATGAATTTGACTTCAATCGTAAACATTTGGGCATGAACGTTTGGATTCTTGCATGGTTCGATTTCGATTAGCATGCCTTTGCACCCAATAAGTTACTGCTTTATTTGTACTCATTTGATCTCTAAGCAGAATGAAGGTGATGAACTCAGAAAAAGCTCCAATATCATGAAAATCTTAAGGAGGCTCTTGTGGAGATGTGCAACTGCAGAGCCCTGTTACGCAATGACCAAGCACGTCCAAAAACTCTTTGAGATGGAAACTAATATTATTTCGTTCTTTTGTGATGTTCCTGTTTGGCTTTGAAGTTTTTGTGAAATCCAAATAAGGTTTTGATTCTCTTTGCATCCGAATTTTATTTTGGTATCTTTTGTTTGAAGCTGGTCTTTGACATTTAAATCTTTATTTTTTCCTGTTAGCGTCCGGGGTACACGCATTAAAGCTGATATAGCAAAAATACGCGGTGATTTTGCAGGTTTGATTGCTGCAGCCCGAGTTGTAAGGCCTGAATGGAGGGAGTTCAAGGATAGTCTCCTGCTTGTAAATCTAACTTGTTTCAATTGGCTGGTATTGGTTTCTTTTTTAGAATTCAAATTGACACCAAAATGGGGAGAATGGATTTTAGGATGTAAATTATAGGAAAAACCTATGGGTACAGAAGAACATGTCCAGAAAATGTACAGAGAGCTCTCGGGGACCCACTTTTGGGTCCCATATGAGTGATCCAAACCGTTCATTATTCTTAGAATATTTTTCCGAGGGGCCTCTCAAGATTTCAACTCAATCAGACGGTTAGAAGTGCTTGAACCAAAGTCCCACCGTTTCTAACAAAAAAAATTTGATTGAAACGGTGGAACTTTGGTTCAAGCACTTCTAACCGTCCGATTGAGTTGAAATTTTGTGGGCCCCCTCGGAAAAATATTCTAAGAATAATGAACGGTTCGGATCACTCGTGTGGGACCCAAAAGTGGGTCCTCAAAAGCGCTCTTTACGTTTTTTGTACACTTTGTTCTGTGCACGTAGCAAGGTCCTAAATTATAGGTGGAAGAGTGGGGAGTCACTGAAGTAAGAACTGCCATTGAATGATGGAAATTGGGAAAAATAAGTTCCCAAGTACGGAAGTAAGATTATCGTCCATCTTTACAGTATGAATATAAACTTGTTAAACTATAACATATGTGCACCTAGATTTGTGTTACTACAGCTAGGAGCGAGAAAACTTAAAACTACCGGCAGAATCCGTCGAATTAGAAGTCAAGCGGGTTTCATAAAAAGGGTCGAATATAGTACTCCCTCCGTCCCTTTTTAAGGGACAAGGGGTTACTGCTGTGCATGGGGCTGCACAGCAGCAACCCCATATCCCTTTTTAACTGTGTTACCTGAGAATTCCAACTATTTTTCTCTCACATAAACTTTTATAACTTTTATATCTATTTTTCATTACTTACCCTTATCAATATAATAATACCCATTAACTTTTTAAAAAGGAATCTACTTTTAAGGGCAAAATAGGAAATATACCCACTAACTTTTCAAAACACATTTATTAAGAGATAGCCCAAAATAAAAATGTACGCACTATATAAAAGGGACGGAGGAAATAGTATTATAGGCCCGCCCATTCCAAACATTACATAATTTCTCTTTCTTTTGGTTGGTCGTGCGACTATGGCATTACTATAAGTCTATAACCATGACCATAGTAGGGAAGTGGTCCAAGTGGAAAGCAATAAGCATATAGTAATTGCATAAGTTAAAAATAACAAACATAAAGTACATAAAGTATGTTGTAAGAAAGATAGTGTATAGAAATTGCACAATTAATTATTATATTCTCTTTCTCCGCTTTAATATTTTCACGCTAACAATTTGCTTCCTAAAATGCCATAAATATGGGCCGTGGATTCAGGCGGGAGTATAGCATTGACGGTTGCAACCGAACCCCCTTTCTTTCTCAAATCTTCCCCCATTAATCTCCCCACCCCTCTTTTCAGTAGTCTAATAATTTTGTACACCTCTCTCTTTCTCGAAATTTTCCAGTGCCGAGCGAGTACCACGTGGTATCCGCACGCGCAATCTGGGCCGTCCATTTTGATTTTGGACGGTCCGGATAACGAAGAATGAAACAAGAGAGAGAAAGGGTAAGAGGTGAGGATAGAAAGAGTTTCGATCTAGGCCATCCAATACATTTTTGAACGGCCAAATCCAATGTTCAGGTACCACGTAGGCTCGGCCACGTGATACCCAATTGGTAACCAAAAAATTTTCCCCTCTCCCTCTCTGCCCTCATTTATAAGCCCTTCTACCTGCAAACCGTCCTAATAGACAGATCGTAGCATTTAAAAGTTGGTTGGGGAGAGGGATCAAAGCCGCCCTAATCTGCTTCTTCTGCCCATTCATAGTGAACCCCACGAAAGAACCACCACCTGACCACCACTTCATCACCGTCGATCAAACTCTTAATTTCCATCCTTCAAACTCTTTGATTTGATTATGGAAGTAGAATCCACTCCTTTATCATCGAAGAAGACGACGAATCCCACGGCACCTTCTCCTCCTCCTCCGACGAGCAGTCGGAAAAAACGCGGAAGAAACATATGTTTGGTGGTGATAGCAGTGATATTAGGGTTAATACTGCTAATGGTAATATTAGGGCTCACTGTTTTCAAAGCCAAAGACCCAGTAACCACCGTCAATTCCGTGGCTCTCAAAGATTTGAAATTCGATCTCAACATTGCAAAGCTGGGAGTGTCATTGAACGTCACCCTCGACGTCAATCTCTCCATTAAAAACCCTAACAAGGTTGGATTCAAGTACACCAACAGCTCCGCCGTATTGAATTACCGTGGCCAAGTCGTCGGCGAGGCTCCGATACCGGCCTCGAAGATATCTGCAGATCAAACGGTAACTATGAATCTGACGCTCACCATATTGGCCGATCGATTGATTTCCAACTCCAATTTGTATTCCGACGTCATCTCCGGTACGTTGCCCCTCACCGCCTCCACCAGGATTTCCGGCAAGGTTCACATCTTGAAGATTATCAAAATTCACGTGGTTGCTTACACTACCTGCGACATTAACATCGATGTGGTGAATCGATCGGTGACCAAACAGTCTTGTCAATATAAGACCAAATTATAGAGAGAGAAAGAGAAAGAGAGAGAGAAGGCATCTTGATTTTCCATGATGGACCTGAAGAGAGAGACAGAGAGATATGTTCATTGTTACAGTTTGGAATACACGTATAGCCATGTATTTACTGGTCTTTAATATAGTACTACTCCATATATTTTTGCTTTATGAATTGTTTTTAGAGCAGAATCCTTGTTTTATGCTACACTCAGATAGGAGTAATTGTAATGTTTGAGATCCCTATTCCGGGAAAATGGTGTTTCTCTGGTCCGAAGTGTTTTGGATCGTTGGATTGTATGTGTTTTGTTTTTTGTTTTAAAATTTTTACGTGATCCAATGACCAGAAATATACCGGAATAGAAGAATAGATGATTTGATTCCTGTAAGTAATTGCTATTGCCGCTTATTCCACCTATTATAGCTTAGTATTATATTCATTCCAACACGAATACACGATGAGTAAGAGAATCTCCGATCCTTCCCCATTTTAAGACCCAAATTCAAAATTTGGGCAAAAACTACAAAAACTCCTCTCCAATGCTTGATTCTTACCCGTTTTGAGTTTTACCCATTTCTTTCACCAAATCTGAGACAATCCATACCCTTCCCCATTTTTCCAACAGTTGTATTGACCTCCTTCAATATTTATTGTTTTGCCATCTATACCATTGCAGCCATAGTTCCCGGCGACTGGACTTTTCTCCGTCGACCACCTTCACCCATTTTCCTGAACCTCAAAAAGAAGATACGAAATAGAACCTTTACTTCGATTGTCTCGCTTTGATTTCTCAGATTCGTTGCTCCATCAGAGTCGGAGTCGTCGCCTGAGTGCTGTTCGAGTCACCGGAGTAGAGGTGAGAGACACAGAGAACACGCCGGAGCAAAAAAAATCCCTTTAGATATGTCGCCGGAGCTTCGTCGGAGCCACCCAAATCCTGACGATCTGTCACTTGAGCTTCGTCAAAGCATCCCAAACCTTTTCCAATTGCCACTAGAGTTCACCGGAGTTGCTGAGCTTTGTCGGAGTTCGTTGGGCTGATCGTCTCCTCTCCCTAAATTACATGAATGCCATCACAGATTTGAGAAACTTATATTTGGGTACAAAATGGGTTTTCCCCTCGGAGATGCTCATACCCAAATTGGAGATTTACTCAAATTTTGACTCAAATTGGGTAAAAAACACAGAGTTAGGATTGGTAGAAAACGGCCCATCTAATTGAGTTACATATTTTACTTCCTCTGTTCCTCTTTTCTATTAACTGCCAAGGTCAACATGGTGATGACTGTGATATCAAGCTTTAGTGGTGTTTTGATTTTTGGAAGCCTTTTTGGAACTGTGATATATGCCCTTACTTTTTAGTCATGGAGGTATGCCATTCCTGGAGTAATCTATGACCTCTTGAATAGTATCGATCATGTCCTCTCTTCTCCGCAGGGTCGGTCCTCACTTTTCAGGAGGGTAAAGTGATAATAAAAAAAATAGGCTCTTTTACAAATTCTTAAGATAAGTGTAAAATAAAAATAATAATAAACTTTCCCAAAACAAAAGAGCATCAATAAGAAACAACACCAAATATAAGAACTGACTATATCAATATTCCAAAAGCATCATTTAAATATCATTAATCCAAAAAAGTAATCAGTTTAAAGGCGTCACTTAAATATCAAACTTCTTGTATTTTTAAGAGCAAAAGTACTACTGAAATATTATCCTCACAATCAATCTTATCTACCATCTCACGTTAGATGGTTAGGATGGATAATCAATTTAATCTTTCTTGTGACATAGTTGAGCGAACAAGCTAACTTTGACTTACTGACTTTTAAGTACTAAAGTCACTTTACCTTAAGTTGGGTGTTGCAGAACGGGCCAGAGAGACCTTTTGCACATAAAGAGCTTTAGGGGAAGAAAAAACAACTGATATACAGTACACTAAAGCTACGCGTACACACGGGTATGTACGCAATATGCATGGACGGTGCATCTCGACCGTCCGTGAATGAAATCAATGGTCTGGGTTGTAAACAAACTAACTATTTGCGCGAATAATTCATTTACGATCCGGACCATTGATTTCATGCACGGACGGTCGAGATGGGTTGCGTACACTATATGTCCGTACGAATCGCATCGTTCTATACAGTATACAAGTTAACAAGTCACATATCATACAGCAGCCATTATGCAAAATGATTTTAGTCCTCCAACATCTAGCATCTGAACCAATGATTCTGTTAGAAGTGAAAATACAAAAACTGGCGCGAGATGCTAAAATTGGAGAGCGAAAAATCACTTCCAGGCCTGTTGCTCTTTTCCATTGACTGGTGGTATCACGAACGAGACAATGAACCGTTCTTTCTTCCCATTTCTTTAACCATTCTGCTCCAATTACATATCCAGTACTTTTACCCTTTGTAGTATGTATACATAATGTACATGGAGCTAATTTCGCATAAGGGAGAGAGAGAGGGAGAACAAGAGAATGGACAAAAAAGTTGCTTCCAAAAAACAAAGGAAAAACTCAAAAATCATTCGCCCCGTAGCAATTTACGAGGGCAGATGTTATAAACCATAAGGAACTGAAGCAGGACCCATGCGCGACCCAGACCAACCTTCGTGATTGCCGACTGGTTTGCTGGACAACCTGCGCTTGTACCGTTTCAGAACGGAAGCCAAATTCTCTTTTCCTTTTGGGAAAGCCACGTCACCGGCTGCAGTGCCTGTCCGACCCTTCCGGGAGGATACTGCATTTTCAACATCCTTGATTATGTCCAAAAGCATTGGTCCAGTCGTGTATTTCCCGCTTCCTTGCCTTGAGAGCTGAGGAGGGCTTGGTCTTTGTTGGCGTCCCACTGGAATTTGCAGGCAGAAGCAGGGGGTCATTGGCGTGCGAGGCTTGGAAAATGCCAGATCGACGATTCCCTGCCAATCAGTACATTCATAAAAACCAAGCACGTCTCATGGAAAAAAAAAACCGAAAGGCCAAACTAAGGAAAAATTGAACAAGAATAAAAGAGATTAGAAGTCCCATCATCTTGGAATTGTTGGCAATCTGGGATTTACATTACAATCTGAATCATGAAGTAAATTTCCAAGACAAAAATAGCTGTTTAACCAGCATGACTACAATTGCCAAAAGTTAATATTAAGCTTAAAGTGGAGGTATTCTTGAGACGTTTAAGGCAGAAGGAATTGGCGATAAAATGAGACTTGATTCAGACAACATGGTTACAACCACAAAAACCCAACTACAGGAGTGTGTCTTTATTGACACTGCATGCGGCACAGGGACAAAGATTGTTAGTAAAGCTTGTGAGAACAGATATGCTGGTCTGTGAAGGTAACCTCAAGAAGGCATGATCGTGTTTTCTTGAGCTATTAGTGTCCCAGTTGGCAAGAGACTACTATCCCAATCAGATCCAAAAGCATGGATAAGATCACATGTACATTTAAAAGGATATCATAGGCTAAGTGTGGGAAAAATAACAGAAAGATACTGGAACATCAATTTGGAAGGACCAAGCTAATGTGACGAAAAAAGCAAGCAAGGGTTGGGATATCTCTAGTGCCCTTGCCTTTCAATTGATCAACAAGAGATAAACCATGTACCTCAAAGAATGCAAGTAACACGAAAATTTTACCTGAAGACGATTTAATACATATGTGTATTTCCCCCACAGCTCTGGCCTACTTTCCAGTTGTGAGAGCTCAAGAACCCGGCGAATGCACCACACCCCAAAGCTTATAATCAAATCTGCTCTCCAAACACAACCTTCCCCACAGAGAGGAACAGAGGAAACCAGAAATTTAGTGTAATCTGTCTCATCATTTCTTAGTAAGGAACCCGGCCGGTTCATCTCCCTAGTTTCAGCTTCACAAAGATATCTCTCCCTAGCAGCCACACGATCTATAAGATCCTCATCAGCCCCATCATTCAGCCTAAACAACCAATCAGACCCTTCCAATTTCAAAAGCTTCACAATACAGTGTCTGAAAGACTGAAGTAGCTTTGCTTCCGAATCCACAACAGATATAGTTTCCGGAGTAAGTGAGCTTTGCTTACGCCCAACTCCCTCACTCAGAGTATACCGAGTATTAGTAGCCACACCATATTTTTCAGAGAGCTGTCTCGATCGCATGGATTCAGTTTCTGAGCTTGAAGTTACCTGAAAGGGAAATGGGTCTCTACACGGTTTTGAAGGAGAGTGATCATTAAATGCCGCAGGAGCTCCTGGCTTCATCGAATGACTCGTGTATAGGGATGGCCCGTATCCACCATGACTATCCCTATGCCTATCAGACATATATGAATTCTTATAAGGACGAGAGAATCCAGATATGTCCGGCATGCTACGATATTTCTTTTCATCAAATGTGGCGTTCAGATTCTCAGCAGGCAAAGCAGAACTAAGATCATTAAATGGCCGTTCAGACTGCAATGGAATATTTCTAGATACAAAAGGTTTTGAAAATCCAGGCGGCTTCATATTGCTTACTCCATTTTGGAATTTTTGTGCCCGAGTGAAACCTGGTGGATCTGTGTAACTTGATATGCCCAAAGTTGGGGGTTTGGGGGTTAGCGCCTCCATTTGGCCATTTGAGTGACCGGACAATCTCTCTTTAGCGATCCGGCTAACATACGATGCAATTTGGTAGCCGTGTATGGTGGCTGGCTGATAGTCATTGCCATCAGAAGATGGTGGAAGTCGTAAACTAGAATATCGCCTCTCACCACAGTCGAGAGCATTCTGGCTAGATGCAATTTGGTAGCCGTTTATGGTGGCTGGCTGATAGTCATTGCCATCAGAAGATGGCGGAAGTCGTAAACTAGAATACCGCCTCTCACCACAGTCGAGAGCATTGTGGCTAGTGTTTTGCACATATGCATCCAACAACTGCATGTGGTGGGACAATGAAGAAGAAGACCCAGTTTGAACCCCATAATATGTTTCCATGCTACCATATACCCCAAGGAGATTGGGGCTTGAACTCATTGGAGATGAAGAGAATCCAGTAAATTCATTCACCCTGGCGTCTCCTTTCAGGGGAGTAGCAGGCTTTGGATCATCATCTTTTGAAGGTAACCCCAATAGCAGATCCAGTTTCTTAGCCTTTGCTTCTTTTGTTGGTTGCCCATGAAAATCGAACAGCTGTCCCCAAAATTCATCAAGAACTGCAGCCAATTGACGTCTTGAAGCCCGGCCCAATCCTGCTAATCTTGAAAGGCTTCCAGCACCACTACCACTATCATCGCTTCTCCCACTTATACTTC
The DNA here is from genome assembly GCA_036023075.1 of Gaultheria prostrata. Lineage (NCBI taxonomy): Eukaryota > Viridiplantae > Streptophyta > Magnoliopsida > Ericales > Ericaceae > Gaultheria > Gaultheria prostrata. The sequence goes on along the minus strand of JAXBDA010000670.1, from coordinate 18,872 downwards.
TATACGACCCTGGACCCTCAGAAGTTAAAGAGGGTATAGTCTCAGCCACCCCTTTAGAAGATTCTTCAGTCTCCCGATATTCTCCCTCGTCATCATTATAAACCTGTGAATGTCCCTCTGCTTTTACAGTCATTTCTACTAAGCCTGTTGACTCTGTCTTGAAACCAACAGAACCTTCACCACGAACAGTTGAAACAAAAATGCTTTGAACAGTGCTAGGTGATTCCCCTGCATTGAACACAGGACTAGGACAATTCATGCTACAGCTATTTTCTTCAATAGTAGGCATATGAGAGATGTGATCAGAAACCAGGGGTGTTCCTGGAACATCCACATTGGTACTTCTAACTGACACATTTGAGGTACTTCTAACTGAAATATCTGAATAATTCCCCAAGGAGTTTTCTGGTGTTTTTTCAGGTTCTTGCTTCTTCATGGGTACCATGGACTGATTCCTAGTTTCATTGAAATCATTTTTGCCTCTGTAGGGAAACAACTCAGGAACCCCGTCTTTTGTATCCCAGTTCAGCAGCTGAGCATCAAATCTGGAAGTAGCTGATTTCAATGGCGTGACTGCGAGCCAAAGCATCAAAAAAAGTGAAGTAGAAGCAGTGATGAGAAGAACAACATAAGACAACGACATGCCACTCCCTACATTCAACCTCAAATTACCGACCCAATCACTGTCCCCGAATATCATCTCTACCAGAAATATAATCTTCAAACCCAGCATTCCAAAAAACATGGCTAGGGCTATGAACTCCACAAACTGAGAGATCTTGTGGACGCCCATTATTGATCTTGAAGAGGCAACCCGGAAAAGGGGGATTACAGAAGACGGCACCACAAGGGCAACCGCTACCTGTGTATATATCAGCAGTTGATATATACCTTCAGCTCCTGAATTCCACACCGAATAGAGAGCTGTCAGAACGGCCACAACTCTGATTATAGCGTGATGAAGCCGACCACGAATTCCCATTCCAAAAAAATCATGCAGGACTGCTTGTCTAACACGATTCCTAGTTAATGCAGTGATTTGACTGGAAACAAACAGAACCAGTAGCACGGAAAAGGGCACTGTTGAACTCCTAAAAACCTGCATTAATGATTTTCTGGGTGAGAAATGCCAAAATAAGTTAAAGTTACAGAACTAAGAGCTCTATGGAAAACCAAACCTGATCCATTATCGGCAATGCATCCTGACAAGTAAGCAAAACAAGGCCTGAACTGTAGAACATGTTTGCCGCTGCATTCATCAGCACATAATTCACTAGGAAGATGCCACTGAACACGCCAAGGATGGAAAATAAATGGTCATGAGACATGAGTCCCTTGGAAACATTCAGTGCTCCTAGTTCCTGCTGCAAGTATACAATAGACGAGCAGAATTTCATTGATTTTGCACTTCAAGTTTCATAACACATTAATTATAACCGCAGATGAGAAAAACACAATAACTGTAACCTTTGATGAGACAAGAGCTGCACGAGAGAGAAAATGGCCTCAATTTTCTTTCTTTTTTTTTATCGGCAAAAAAAAAAAGGTCTCAACTTTCAACAATGATTAGCACAATCAGAAAGGACACTTATAAAGAGGATAAGTCCAAACTTTATAACAACTGCTTACATTTCCTTGGCGCTTGCAATTAGAAGGATCAAGTTATATTGCTTGCAGTTCAAAAAAAGTTATATTGCTCTGTTTTCAGTGTTCTGAAGTTACAAATTACAAAGAAAATCGATAATCAAATCCATTTGCCTTAATAGGTCACAAGGGTCCTTGTTTTAATTTTCAATTCCCCTTTTTCTCTCCATCTTCTTTTCATTCGTAGGGGCACATGAATTTAATTGAGCAAAAGTCAAGATCAACTGAAGAGACATGAAAAAATATGAAGAGAGCTTGCACTGGTGAAGTGATACAAGTTCAGCGAAAATACTTCAATACACGACTTAACTCACTATTGTAGCCTACTGCTCTAGGGGTTGATTATAAATTTTTTGAATGGTACCTATCTCACAGACACCTCCTTCAAGAAAATGGATTTTTGCATCACCAATGCATTATACCTCAAACTTGTCGTCTCATCCAATTTGGAGGGAGACAACTAAAAACAAAAGATGTTGCCGTCAAGAAATTAGCCCATTAATCAACCATACACGCCAATTACCATGGAGAAAACAATATAACACCACTTAGCGCAAATAAATTAGTCTGTAACGTGCCCAAATTTAGAAAGGTTTTCCTGCCTCTTGTCCATACCCTTGAATTTTGAAAATGTAGAACATTTACCCTCACCTGACATTTCTACAGTTTTAACCACAGGTCTTACGCAGTGCAATTAAATATTTAGCATAAACAGAAGGCAAGCACCATTGATTTATGAGAAATCGGTCAGCATTTCCCCTGAATGCATCTTCCATTCCCTGCATACCAAATATTTTTCTGTATTGTAGGAGTTCAGGACCACAACAAACAATGTTATCATGACTGCATGCTTTACACGTTTGGTCCTTCGGACATCATAATCCCAGAGGAAAACAGTACCAGATAAAGTCAAATGCCTGTTTTAGATAGTAACATATCATATTTCGAAGTATGAGGAAAAATCCACAAGTAATACATCAAGCCAAATGCTTTACTTGTCTCCATAGTTTTTGACAGTTAAATGTCACCAACTTCTGTACATAAAATGCTAGTCAAGGAAGTTTCACCTTGTAGGATGAAGAAAAAAAAATTGCAAGACCCACATTGATGTTACGTCGTTAGAAGCCAGTAGAAATAATATTGGATATAGCAGAATACACAAACACAAGCATCGCGCACGCGCACGCACACACACACACACACACACACACACACACACACACAGAGAGAGAGAGAGAGAGAGAGAGAGAGAGAGAGAGAGAGAGAGAGACCTGTACAATAGAGGAATGTAGATAAAAATTGTGAGGCATGATATTTGCTCCAAGGAGACTCATCAATATGAATGAACTCTCTCCACTTAGCTTTGTTAGCATGCCATTCGTGGACATTGAAATTTCCGTTTGGCTGAAGAGCACCCCTATAACGTAAAAAAGTAGTATAAAGCTAGCCATTGATATGCAAAGGAACTTCACCCTCCCGTTATCCTGAAAAATACATCTCCTTGAAATTATAATTCGATCAACTTAAGAATAACAATGGTACTGAACCAAGAAAAGAAAAATTACAGGCTTACCAGGTGGTTGACAAAAACTGGAAAGAGAACAGCATCAATAGCAGTCACAAGGACACAAGTGCATAAGTCCATGCCAAAAACTAGATTGAGCCCTTGTGCAGTGCCCAGAACCTAGCAAAACAAGGCTCATATGAGCGGGGTTGTGATTAAAAGGAAGTATACAAAGGGATCATCAATAATTAAGAGAGGGAGAATTACCATAGTAAGGTCCAAAGCAATCATGGAAAGCTCTGTCAGAACTCCTAAAAATACGCATGTGGCCTTGTCATACTCTTCGCTGCAAATCTTTGCCATCACCAAGGAGAAAATCAAACAAAAGAATATAAGCACCTTGCGACTAGCGCAAAAGCAGGCAAGTAAATCAGCAGCACTAGGTAGCAGTATTGTAGCAACAGAAAACAACAATACATAAGATGAGAAGTGTTCAAAATACAGAACAAATTAATTGTTTTGCCGAGATGGAAAGATGGATTTACTCCAATTTTGGAAACGAATTCAAACAACTTTAACTGGATGAATAGGATCAGCACAAATTAATTGTTTCGCCGAGATGGAAAGATGGATTTACTCCAATTTTGGAATCGAATTCAAACAACTTCAACTGGATGAATAGGATTTCAACCAAATTAAACAATCTTTACCCAGCTAGACCGGAATGGTACAAGTTCAAAAAGAAAACATGATACTCAAATTCGTTCAAGTACACTGCGATCAATTAAGCCAACTCACATTAAAGTCTATATAACGTAACAATTATAGGCTTATAGCAGACAATCATTGTCATCATAAGGAAGAACTTAACAACTCTTTCATTCGGACTAAACTTTATAAAAAGTAACAATTATTTTGTACCAGACTATTTAAACTAATCTAAAACTGAAACTGCAAAGAAGTTCTCCTTTTCGCAAGTTTCTTCCATACCTCATGAGAGTAAATATTACAAATCGATATAATAGTTCAAATTCTCTGAACCCAAATAATACTAGAAGAAGATACTTATCCACTTCATGATAATTAAAATCAATAAACAACGAAGAAGTACCTGTGAAAGATCTCTTCCAGTGACCACTGCTATACGAGCTGAAAGGTACTGACATAAAATTGCAGCGAAATTGAAAACAAGCAGTAGCAGAACCAAATCAGAACCAAAACGGGCCCCTGCCTCTACAGTTGCAGCCCACTTTCCAGGGTCAACATATCCGATTGCAATCAAAAGCACAGGCACAACAGCAGGGGATATGCGCTTGCCAATGTTTGGCTGATGGCTAGCTTTTAAAATTTCAGTATCCATTTTGTTGATTGTCTCCTCACATACATAGGAATTCAGCAGACTGATGGTTAAATCTTTCTTTTAAGCAGAAGAAGAACCTCCCAATGACTATTGAGGACAATCCAGGCATGTAATACAATAACAAATTTGATTTCGGTGCCAAACCGCCAATGGCATGACAAGGTCGTCGCTCATCTTTGGGGAATACATCAGACAACGTAAAACTTCAGCTAGTTCTGTTCAAAATCAAAACCAAGTTCATTCCATTGTTGATAATCAAGAAACTATTGATTTTTGCAGTAATGTCCTGGACAAAGAGGAAAATCCTTCCTAAAGCTAATTTCACAATAGGGAGAATGAGTATTATTTGTAATCCATGAAACAAGCTCCACAATGATCCATATCACCGAAGGACTTCCTCATCGAACAGCTGGTCAAACTTCCAAATTTGATTCAACGGTATACCAAGACATTTAGAGAACTAAGCTCAAAAACTAAATAACATAACAGGCTTTGACTACTAAAAGTTTAGAGGTATGAGAGAGCATTAAGCCAAAAATTAGTAGCCAACTCCAATCAATTCACAACCTAAAACATCACAACTTTGGCAGATGTTGCATATATGGAGCCATTTTCAACATATCGGTAATGAACCCACCTAATTCATAATATAAACATGGTTTTCCTCTCAAATAAGCAGTTCAATGAGTTGACTTCTGACGATTCTTACAGCATCACCAAACCTAAGCCGTAATTTGGCACAATCTCTCAAAAACCCATCGCCAATTCATAGCGTTTTCAGATCTCCTGCATAATTTGGCACAAAAATTGGCTCAAATCACATTTTCCGTGACTCTCTCTCTCTCTCGCCTCATGGGCCCCACAAAACGGCTGAAGCCAGATTTTCCGCTCACAATATCTATACAACCATTACAGCAACACTGCAGACCAAAATATGGTTTTGGCATTTGAGAAACCAATGGATATGCTTTTGCATCACCAAATAATTTCACAATAAATTTCTCCCAAACTATCATAACAGCAGAACACCATTAGGGGGAAAAAATTACAGCCAGCAGTAAAGACTTAACAGAAAATTGCAAAACTGAAACAAAAAATCAAGGAAATCCTACAAATCCCCCAACCCCCACCTGTACATTTCAGATGAAAAGGAACCTGGGGAAAAAGATAGTCCACCCACCTCCAGAAAATGACCCATAGTTGACAAAGAATCAAATAAAAACCCACCTCTGGAAAATGACCACAGTTGACAAAGAATCAAATATCACAAATAACGTAAATATACAATTGGTTTTGCTAACCACGACATATTAGGCAGTGAATAATATACATAAATATGTCCAAAACAAATACTGTTTCTTCACTGCACTCTACACAGATATCAATGCACTTTTTGTACATTAATTTCTGCGAGCTGTGATTGGCATTTTCCGTACACGATGTTATCATATTTCAATTCAACATGTAGCCGTGTAGCCTGAGCTACAACTATGCATCAAAAAAAAAAACAAAAACTAGGTACTATAGCTAGGGTTTTCCAAAGGCAACGTAATTACCTTGTTCAGTTGTTCTTCATTTGGTTCAGCACAATCACTGTGCTTTTTTCAACTGTAGATCACACACAGGTTTACTTTAACTTCTAGAGAGAGAGTAGAGAGAGAGGAAAAGTGGAGAGAGGGAGAAGTGAAAAGGAGTCAAAGCCTAGTCCGAGGGAGGTTGGAGAGAGAAGAAGGGACGGGGGAGCATTTTCTCTCTCCTCTTTCGCTCAAATTTATGGTGCCAGGTGGCGCGTAATTTTCCCGAGAAAAAGGTTTTGATTTTCCGAGAAAATAAAGTACATTTCGGACTTGAATTTCAAGGTACGAAGTCGGTAACCAATGAAGCGACGGCGTTCGCGGAAATGAAGGATTTCGTAATTAATTTGGAGTAACCGTCCACTTGTTAAATACTCCAGCTTAGTTGCCTTTTATGGGAGAGTTAATTTTTCTTCTATTTATGAACTTATCTATAGTTATTACAGTCCATGTAAATACGGGAGCGGGCCCTATAATTACTGTATTATGTAGTGAGTAAATTTCGATCGTCTAAAGTGTTTTGGATGGTCTAGATTTTAAATAAACTGTTCGCGCGAATAATTTATTTAAGATCCGGACCGTCCAAAACAAGAATGGACGGCCAAGATTCTCACTACACGCCTGTAGTGAGTTGCTTACTACAGGCCCCACGGTTCCGATAAATACACACTTCTGTATTAGTAGTATCTTTTTTGGTTTGACGATCATATTAAGTGTAAGTCATTCACGACAAGACTAGGAGATTCACAAACACACACTTCTTACTCCAGTTTAGTTGCGATTTAGGGTATCCCAACAGTCTCAGTAAATTTTGAGCCAAAAATACTATTGAACAATGTATTACCTACCCACGCCTCGTTCAACACTCCAACAATAGTAATATCTATTTTATCTATCCGCTGTCAGAATATTACTCCCTCCGTCCCTTTTTAAGTGTGTTACCTGGGAATTTCAACTATTTTTCTCCCACATCAACTTTTACGACTTTTACATCTACTTTCTATTACTTACCCTTATTAATATAATAATATCCACTAACTTTTTAAAAAGGAATCTACTTTTAAGGGCAAAATAGGAAATGTACCTACTAACTTTTCAAAACACACACTTATTAAGGGACATCCCAAAATGAAAATGTACACACTATAAAAGAGACGGAGAGAGTATTTTTTTCCTTTTTTAAATATGGGAAAATATTATACACATACATACAACTATTCGAGGGATGCATACATAAGCATACACCACGGATCCAGTGTTCTGATCTTTACGAATATGCTTATACACCACGGATTCAGTTCACACCCTTAAAATTCAGACTCCGTCCATACCTTCACTTTTCGAATCAAATTTTTATGATCCGAACCGTCCAATGTGTTAAAATTGGTGTTTTTAAGGGTCTTTACAATAAATCACAAAAACAATAGAAGATCGAGAAGGGCTTGATTTCCTTACAAGAAATCACAAAAAAATAGAAAATCGAGAAGGGCTTGATCCGAGCAATTTTTTGATCGGGAAAGTGAAGGTGTGGACGGAGTCCTTGTTTTAATGGTGTGAACTGAATCCATGGTGTATAAGCATTTCGTAAAGATCAGAAGCCATAAAAACTCGGATCGTCGTTGATTGAGCTGTCAGACTTTGCTTGTCAGCCAAGATTGAGCTCGCCGGCCAAGATCGAGATCGCACTCGATCAATTCTTTTAAATCCATTTAGAAGCCATATATTGAACTCATATATATACATATACATCTGCATGCATATATATACATATACAGAGAGAGAGAAAACTTCGTACCATTCGAGAGAGAGGAAGACGACTGGTTCTTAAGTGTACAGTACCTTGCCAAGTGAGGCTAGATCAGGCGAGGTGTTGTAGTCGATCTACAATCGCGATGTTGAAAGTGAGGCTTTTGGAGCTAGGATTCTCTCGATTAGCCCTCTATTTGGGCAAAAAGAGGTAGAAAGCGAGTCTTATGCGCTTGCCCTTGGGTGAAAGTTATTTTTCTTCTATTCATGAACTTATCTGATAGTTACTACATTCCAGTTAAATACACTTCAGTATTATTATTTTTTTGTTTGCCGATCGGGTTAAATGCGGGTCAAAAACACCGAGATTAGGAGATTCGCAAGCGCACACTTCTTACTTAGGCTTTATGGTACATGTGGAAAAATATTACTTTAGAAGTGATATTTTATTTAGGTGTGAATGTAAATTGATATATTTGATTTGGAGATCATGTTTTTTGTGTGACAACTGTTCACCGTGGACGGACTCCTCCTTTATGAACAGATGTGTCCCTTCCCTTGGTGACCATACTGAATAGTCACCAATTGGTCTATAATGGGATGTTCCACTAAGGTAGCTTATTGACTTTTCATGGCTTTTTATGTGATGTATTATGAGAGAGTGTGTGACGCCCTCAAATTTTGAAACAAGAAATATATAAGATAAGTCCACGTGGATAGTCAAAAGCCCACGGTCAAAGTTCGAAAAGTTCTTCCAAATCAGAATAGTTACACGATAAGTCAACCGGGTCCCCATGCCCATGAAATAAGTACGTAGGTTTGAATGTTATTACAAAACCGTCTCATTTCAAAATCTAAGCGCTAAAGGGGGTTGTCATAACTCTTCCTTACTAGCTTTCGAAATAGATGCATGCACACACATCACGCATTCCAAGTCAGACTCCGCGCTGTGTACCTGAAATGATTAGGGTGAGCTCACTAGCCCAGTAGGAAAAAGTCTACCAAAACTAAACATAATGAAGTACAAGTGTGTATGATGAAAATATTTAATTTATACAGTAATGCCCAAAGTTTCAAGTGAGGTAGACAAATCAAATCAAGCTCACAGGATCACAATTTTCAGGACTTTTATCAAAAATATCCATCACGTGCTCAACGTATACCCAACCATTCGTTCGTGTCTAATTCGTCGTCTCCTTGTGTCACACGTTCGTTTAATCAATTCTTTAAGAAATTCCTCACGACACGTCCATAGGATGACCCGAGTATCAATTCCGGGCTACCATATAGGCCCTGTATCCCTCGCGACACGCCCATAGGACGGCCCGAGTATCATCTTCCCCTTGGCCAAGGCATAACCCTCGCGAACGTCTATAGGACGGACCAAGTATCAAACCTAGCGACACGTCCCAAAGACGGCCCTAGTATCAACAATTTCACATTCTCACTTTCAATATCTTTAAGTACATTAACCATGTGTTTGTGTCATCGTGTCACCCATGCCCCGCGGTGTTAGTTTAATCCACAATTCTCATCAAGTTCGATCAAGTAGACACACATAGCGTAAAACATAAGGTTAGTCAACCATAGAAACTCAACAAATCTCTAATCATATAAGCGAATAGGTCTGGAATAATTATCGGAACAAGAAACGAGGTTCGAGGAGTGAGTATACCAAGCCAATGCCCCAAAGAATCAAAGAGAACCACAAAAATAGGTTTCTGGGCCAAAATGACCAAGTGTATCGATACACAGGGTAGGTGTATCGATACAATTGGTCCAAAACCTGAACAGTCAGTCGGGTATCGATACTCAGTCAATTTGTATCGATACAACCCCCATTTGTATCGATACAACCCCCGTTACGAGCAGATCTTCGACAACTTTTCTCTTGGTGTTTTCGCGCGAGTTCAAAATAACACAACCCAAGTAAATTTTCCTCACAATAGGCTACAATATGACTATTTAGCACAAGTTCATGGGTAAAAATCATTTAGAAGCAAGATCAAACGCAAACCCCAACCAAAATGACTAGAAATGGGTTTTCAAGCAAAATCAAAGGGTTAGAACAAATTGGAGTTTAATCCACACCCAAGCACTTGAGAATGCTTAGTAAAGATAGAAATTTCCCTACCTCAAAGAGATTTGAGCTTCAAACCAAACCGAAAATGAGTTTTGAGATCCCCAATTTGTGTCTCCACGTTTTTGGCCCTCCCGGTTCGGAAAGATGGTACTCCGGCCTCCTAAACACGCGTAGATGATGAATCTTTGGTCAATTGGTGAAGAGGTTTGATGAGGAGGGAGTAATTTGAGCTCAAATGAGCAAAAATGGAGGAGAGGGAGGGAGAGAAAGAGCCGGCTGGAGAAGAAAGAGAAGAGAGGGGTGTGTGTCACCACATACCCCCCTTAAAACACAAAATAATTACACCCCGAGTCCAAATATGACTTGTGTAATGCACTTGAGTCCATATCCACATATAACACCACATAATCCAACACTTAAACATTTTAATTAGTTCCTCACATTTCCCCAACATTATTTCCGGAAAATAATATAATTTTACGAGTCTTTACAGAGTAGTTGCCTCGGTTTTAGAAATAAGCTGACTTTTTAGCTTTTTTTGAGTTAGTGGAATGGGGCCTAAATAATGTGTCTATCATTCTAGGTTTTTCTTTATTTTCCTTGCAATTCGAGTCCATTCATATGAGAGTAGAAACACTATCTAGGCCCTTTTATTGTAGTGTTTCTTCCGGGGGAATTACGATCAAATAGTGTAGGGAGACAGGCGTTCAATGCAAACCGTAAGCACCGTAGCGAGGGTGAAATTTGTCATAAGTACAGAGTGTCGCAGTCGCCTTGATCACTATTTTGTATTCAAAATATCAAATTCTATCTTTAAACTCGATCGATTCCACAAATCGAGAGAGAGAGAGAGAGAGAGAGAGAGAGAAGAGGAAGCTACAACAACTCGCCACATCCAGTGAGTTATAGCTGCGGAGGGGGAAGTGTGGAGGAGGGAGGCGAGCCGGTCATGGGCAAGGGATTTAAGGGTTTTGGTCGGCAAAACCTACCATTTAGAGGGAAATATTTTAGATAACTATTATTTGTAACGCCCTACTTGATGTGGATCTTATGTATATGTAGGTCTCATCTCATATGAGAGAGACATAACAAACAACCTTTTTATTTTGGAGAGACAAGCGAAGCTCTTGGAGATGAGTGCAATTTTGTTCACCCTCGTCAAGAGGTGATTTGGCAAAAAAAAAAAAAAAACTTGTTTTTTTAGAAACCACAGTGGTTTGGCAAAAAAACTAGAGTTATTTTTTTGGGTGACAGGTGATGCAATGGACGGCTAAGATGAAGCCAGGAGGCTGAGCAAAATTATAGGTGTGCCATTGGTGTCTTTAAACATAAACAGTGGAATAAACCATAATTTGAACCAAAGGAGTTTTTTGGTTTATTGCTACATAAACCAATAAACCAAAAACATATTTTTGTTTATTTGCCAAATCACCCCTAAAAGAGAGTGAACAAAACCCTCCCTCCTATTGGCTGAATCGGTGTGGATCTCACCACAAAGTGATGTCATGCTTACCTCTGTAATACATTTTTAGGTAAGCATGATATTACTTTGTGATGAGACCTACACATTTCAATGAGGGAGGATTTTATTCATTGTCTTTTAAGGAAGATGAACAAAATTGCTCTACCTGGAGATGCTGATGTGTACCGAAACCTGTCCATTAAGTGTAGTAGCACTACTAACCAACACATGTTTGCCCAAAACATGGGAAACGTGGTACTGGAAATTAACAAAGGCTCAAGGTGGTTACTTTCCACTATTTTTTTCCCCAAAAAAAATTCGTGCATTTTTCTGTCAAAATACTTGAGGAATAGAGGCGAGTTACATTTTTTTTTTATGAGTAGGTGGTTCGGGCTAGCTTGCGAGCAAATGATTAATCGTGAGGGACAGAGACGTAACTGGGATTTCATACACGAGGGGCCAACACATGAACAAAAAGATTTTGAAATTTCAAGGTCCGTGAATTTAAAAGCATTTAAAGATCTATCTAAAAAAACATCCAATACAAAACACAATATCTAGGGACAAACAAAAACAAATAAAAGTTGATCAATGTGTTACGTGTTAGGTTAACCATATATCATAATGGAATGCAAAAGATGCCCATTAGATCCCGAAAGTCATTTATAATTGAGTCGAAACTAATTTTTGCACCAATTTCCTTCTCGATGAAAATAACCATAGGTATTACTGGAGGACGCGGGAGAAACCCCTGTGATCAAATCAAGCCTCAACTTTCTCATGCTTTATTTATTAGTGGAGGCCTTCGTGTCAACTTATTGTCAAAAAAAGAAAAAAGAACAGTGGAAATTTTCGTTAGCCCCCCTTAGCCAACTAGTTGTTCCGTTATTGCGGAGGGACCAATCCCACAGTTCACTAGTCGGGATTTATTTAAAGTCAAAGCGTATGAACGGTCCATAAAAGGGTGGATAACACGTAAGAAGTTTCGAATTTAAAAGCTTAGGAGATAGCAAACCCCTAATAAGTCTCAAGTTTTGATCACTAGGTTAACCCGTTCGATTTGTACTTTACAGAGGAAGATACATCACTTGACATAGTCGAATAATGAAATTTCTAAAAGCTTAAGCGTGATTATTACTATAATTAAAGAGGGAAAAGTCATGTGAGTCTGTGACGCAATTTCAAGGCACGTGGCTTAAAATAATCATTTGTCCCAATAATTAAGTTTTGACCTTCAAATTATTGGCTAATTTTTTTACACACACGAGCATGTTCTCAAAATTAATACTTCATCCGTTCCTAAATAAGTGTTCACTACGAAAAGTCGTGTCATTTTTCAAATAAAAAAAAGTAAGTGCTTCCGTGTATCATTTTTTGAATTTTTTAGCATAGAATTAAAGTACTCAATGAATATTTTAATTTGGTACGAAAAAATCTAAAAAATGATACACGGAAGCACTTAAATTTTTTGTTTGAAAAATGGCAAGACAGAGAGAGAGAGCGGGACACTTATTTAGGAACGGAGAGAGTAGGAAAGGAAAAGGAAACCAACCAACCGTAACTACATGCATGCAACCTCTAAAAAAATAGTGCACACTACCTTAATCGCAAAATTGGTTGTAATAACTTCAGTTGGTTTGGCTAAGTGATTATGAGAAAGCAACTAAATAGCTTACCCATTAAAAAATCGCAAGTTCGAATCCTACAAATGCCAAACATTCCAAACAATAGAGTCCGTGAAATTTTGCCTGATTGTTAACTCCATGAGTTATGGTTCCGGAATTAATTGAGGTGTGAACGAATTGGTCCGGATATCCGTTGATATATGAAAAAGAAAAAGAAAAAGAAAAGAGCTCATCAGTCTATACTACGTTAGCTGAGCCACTTGGGCGTCAATACTGTGTAATTTGGTTAACTCAGAGGTGATAATCGGAAATATATTTTTGGAAATCTAATACAGTACGTAATTTCAAAGAATACCCTTTCGTTAACATTGACTTTGAGATTTGAATAATAAATTTCAAAAGAGATGGGAAAAACGGAAATCATGTCAATATTTATTATTTGACTTTTAAAGTGAACAAGTGCCATGGGATATCAAGTAAATAAATAATGGACTACAATTATATATGAGACGGATGCAGTAAAGAATTTAATTAATCACATTGCCAGCGTCGTACGCTTCATATACGTGTTGAAATATTTATATAGTTTTTATTTTCTCGGTGAAAATTAGTATTTTCAATTGTAGTTAGTAAGATTAAACTTCGATTAAATTCACAGGAGTACAATGCGTACGTCAACTAACCGCTCCATTTGTGAAATATTCATAGAGTTAGGAGGATGAAGCTTGTTGCTATGATACCACAACTCCCAGGCCGTATCCCTACTAACTAGAAAACCATTGGCAGGTATTTGGACAAGATTAATTTTTATGGGGTATTATCTATAGATGTTTGATGATTTTTATTTATCTTTTTGTTAAACATTATAGGATCAATCCTTTTTTCTGCGACAACAATTAACAAAGTATAAAAATATGAACTATAGTTGAAAAAAATTCAAATAAAAGACCCTAAAGACATTTTAAAAAATCTTTTTTTTAACCTTTTATCGGTCTTTAGTGAATCATTTCATGACTTGTGATCAAACAAAACGTTTTTTATATTTCTTTTGTTAGGACAGATGGCTAATATATATATATACGCCAGTTATCCAGTCCGGGATCCCGAACTGGAGGTTTTTAGGCATTTTTAAGGTTTTAAAACATGTTTGTGCATAATCCGAACCATCCAATGTGTTTAAAGCGTGTTTTCCAAGGTCCCCGCGAGAAATCATCGAAAAAAAATACCGGCAAGGGCTTGATCCGAGCAGTTTTTCACAAAAACTGTGCGGGAACCTTGGAAACACGTTTTAAACACATTGGACGGTTCGGATCATAAAAAAAATATCAGGAAGGTGGATCCCGGACTCCGGGAATCCCGGACTAGATAGTTCCTCTATATATATATATATATATTGTCAAATTTAGATAAATCGACCAAAAAAGACAATAACAAAATTATTGAAAAAAAATTCTCATGCTAAAAGAATCTCTCTCTCTCTCTCTCTCTCTCTCTCTCTCTCTCTCTCTCTCTCCCCACATGATTAAGGTAATTGATCTTGTGCAGTTGATCCATTCAATGCATCAAACTATATTATTTTCCTCCTCAAGTCTCTCCATTTGTTAATTAATTTTAAACTTATTAACGGAAAGCAAATTATAATACTCGTATACATGCAGATAACACGTCAGTGTGTACCAACCCAAGCAAAAAATTTGTTGAACACATTCATTGTACGTGGAAGCAATAAACCTATATAAAATTCACATATACTATACTTCGTTTGTTTAATTAGTTTAATGAAATAATTAGCATAGAAAATATATGTATAACACTCCTCAGTGCTGGGGAAAATTAAGATACCGTTAATCCCAAGGGGTCAACCTCGTGGTCAAGGTCTGAGACTAAGTGACAGTGGCAGAGTTAGGAATTAATCGAAATCGGTGGGGGCTGGATTATAAAAAAATCTTGGTTCGATGATGTTGGAACTTGTGGCTCATATGGAGAGGTACCAAGAAATTCTAGTAAAGGTCAGATGCGAAGTGGAGCGAAGCATCTGGCCCATCGTGGTGGTATGATACGGTGTAATTAGGATTGGAATAGGAGTAGGTGTATAAATACTCTTTATTGTAAAACCCTAATAGACTCACTCTCGCTCCCGTGAATGTATCAAGTTTTGGGGGAACCACGTAAATCTTGTTGTTGATTTCTTTACTGTTTTTATTTCTTTATTGTGTGTGTGATTGATTTAATGCTAACAGATGATTTTTTCAAGACTAAAGCTAGTCATTTGAGTTTAATATGACTGTTTTGATAAATTAAAAAATTAATCTCGAGTATTATTGTTATCATATGGCTTGAAGAAAGCAGTATCGTCATTACAAGAGGTCATTCACCATAATTTAGTGTTCTGGAAATGAAAATTGTCCTTACTTTTAATTATTTTTGAAATTTTATATTTTTCAAGACTATTTATAAAAAAAAATATGGAAAATATATTCTACATAGCTCCGCCCCTATTAAGTGGTTTGCTCCCCCCCTAAGATTTTAGATTTTGGACCTTCCGGATGCTATAAACTCTTTTGGGGTCAGTTCATCATACATAGATTTCCCGTGTGAGTGGATCTCTGAAATTTATTGAGATGCGCATAAACTGACTCGTTATAAAAAACTTAAAGATACCGTTAAAGGAGACATCCCAAAAAATAGCCAACGAGGTCCTGGTCAGCACTTGTTGAAAAGAATCTTTAGTGTTACCTAACTTAATTACTAGTTTTAGTGGATTTGAGATCTTTTGGGTTTCGTAACCTGGGCTAAAAATATGAGTGGTTGATTGGTTCCCAGAAGAACTGGTTCATTGCATCTTAGGTATCAAGCTAGTCAAAAGCCATGATTCTATCTTTATAAACAGTTACATGCACATGTCATATATATCTAATGAGGAAACAAGGATTATCAGTTTTATCAACTCCTTTAAGACGAGTTCATACTTTGTACAACTCTGGCTTTAAATAGGCTCCGTTAGTGGACGGTGATGCATTACAAATGTGAGACTTGAATCCCACACAAGCACATCCATGCATAGTAATTATTCAGGAAATCGGGCCCCTCTAGCGCTCCTACCCGCGCTACACGATGTAACGCCCCTATCCTAGCCGTCCATCTCAGCAATCGATGATTTAGAATTTAGATAGTAATAATTATTTCTCTTAATCCTATGTTATTGTTTCCCCACCCCATCATATACCTAAGTGCCAATTCCTGACTTAAACTTTTTAAGTCGATGTATTGTGAGAGAATGACTTGTCTCGTAAAATTTAATAAGTCAGTTTTGCGTTTAAAGCAGGAATTAGCCGAACAAAATGTTCATTACTCATTAAATTAATTATTAGGGATAAAGTGGTTCATCTGTTAAAAAAAAAAAGGGACAAAGTGGTTTTGGGTTTTTGTATGCATTTTGTTGGGAAATGGTTTTGGGATAAAGTAGGCCCATCAGCCACCCAGACAAGGCCGGAAAAAAAAAGGGTTAATGACAGGCCGGTCCATATTTTTGGCCCATTTACATCGCGCTCCACTCCATTTCTGAAAAAGCTCGGCGAACTCTCTCTCGTGCTTTTCTACCCAAACTACCCCGCGACCTTGGCTACCAGCGATCCTGCTCCATATTTTCGATCGCGCTCCATATTTTCGTGCTCCATACTCTCGTGCTTTTCTGCAAGATCAAATCGATTATTCTGAATGGAGTCTCAGTCGACTTCAGTAAAACCCTAAATTTGAATATTCGTACGACAATGCGGACGAAAAGTAAGAGTTTGTATATCGTCGTTCATCAATTTCGTTTATTTTTAATTTGAATCAGTTACTTAATCGAAGACGAAATTTATAGGCACTGCGAAAGGACCAGGTTGGAATTCAAGTTGGGGAGATCATTCGCAAAATAACATTGAGAACATTCATGATGAGCAAACCTCAACTCCATCACCACAAGCACAAAGAACAATTCAATGTAAGTACATTTTGTTAGTTTTGCATCAACTTTTGAGTGTATATTAGATTTCAATTGAGGTTGTTTTTCATTATCAAACTCGAAGGACTGCAATTAGCATCTATCAGTACTTACCAAAACTTCAATTTAGATTCTTAACATCCTAATTAGAGAATTAATTCCTTTCTAGACCTCATCATTGTAATTCAGGCAAGAGAGAGGTACCGATTAAGGGAGAAAGATTCAGTAGGCTGTGATAAGGAGTGACTGGACGGTTTAGGGTTTGAGTGTACACTGTGATTTTGAATGCATTTTGAGTATACACTGTAATTTTGAAAAATTGAAAAGTAAAAACCTCCATCTCTATTAATTTGCATTTTGAGTGTACACTGTAATTTTGTATGCATCTTGAGTGTACACTGTAATTTGTATGCATTTTGATTGTACAAAGTAACAACCTCCATCTCACAACTACTGGTCACTGTAATATCATTGCACTGGAACTTTGTGTACACTCGTCTAATTAAATTTCAAATCTAAACAACTAAACAATGACCGTTTTAAACCTATGCAGGTCAGGGAAAAAAAGATAGAAAAGAAGGAGGAGTTGGAACAAAGAGAATTAAAAGTACGAACATCGTAAATGAAGAAGTTTGTTACACTATTAATTGTGTTTTTTTTTGTCATATGTAATATGGAATATTTATGACTTTTACTATTATATCTTTTTAAAACCATGCAGTTTGGGCACAAAAAGGTAAACATGTTGTTGAAGAAAGTCAACCAGATCAATTTCTTACAGCAGAAGAGATTCAGCCGCTAAGCAAAAGTCGTTCTTCAACACAACAAGAACCACAGTCACCTGCCAAAATGCCTTCAAAGAAAAGAGAAGCAAAGAAGGTCAGGGCTGAATCTCAATATGAGCTTAGGAAAAGATCTCCGAAGAAAAACTTGGAAGAAACAACACGATCCCAGCCTGAAAGAAAGAGGCCAAGAACACAACCAAAAACACAACTAGAAACACAAACACAACCGGAGGCAAATTCAAATAGATGCAGTTTGGTGGCAATCATCAGAATGGTTAACGATACCAAAATGAATGACAATCACAAATCGTCCCTCAAGAAAACGTCATTCTGGCTTTTATTTCAAGCTATCATTGACATGAAGTTGCAAACCAATGAATGCAGAAAATATGATGAAGCAGTTCTGAAGGTTGTTCAGTCCTACGAACAAAAAACCAAAGCTTTTAGAGTTGGAGGTAAAGCCATAAAGCTAACCAAGGAACATATGAAAATGGTTTTTGGAATTTGCTGTGGAGAGAGAAAGATCGGAGATGAACTTATCGGGAAAGAATCAACTGCCTTAGCCAAAAGATTGAAGATCAAAGAACGAAGATTAACGACCACAAGAATCGAGGCCGAGATAAGGAAGCGTGAAGAAAGCAAGAAACAGCAAGACATTGATGACGTCGCTAGACTTTTGTGCTTATATGAATGCGTGATGCTCCTGTTCTCCAACAAAAACACCTCAGTCAATTGGACATATGTGCATTACATGGAAGATCTTGACAAAGTTAAGGAGTATGATTGGGCAGCTGCTGCAACAGATTACCTGATGAATACCATGAACACACGGGAAACTGTTTATCTGCCACTCTCCACAGGAACAAGTACGCATGATGAGCCCCTAATATTGTACATATCCGGGCTCATCTAGCTTGTTTAGATCACACACGCACGCATTTTAGCGCTTGATATGATTGATGTTGCGCAAAGTGTGTTTTTTGGTAGTTTCAGGTAAAACCATGGAATAAAGCGCATTTGAAGCGCTCCGGGACGAATCCCAAGGATCCGAGGGCCATGTGTTCCATGTCATCCCACCACCGAGCCTCGAGAGCCAAGACACGA
>JAXBDA010000669.1:0-75214 GCA_036023075.1 Gaultheria prostrata | reverse complement strand
TGCTTGAGATTTGTTAAGTACGAACATGCTTAGTCGCAAACGAATATTTGCATAAGTTAATAGCAAACGAATAATTGCTAGACTTTTCCTAAGCACGAATATGCTTAGTTGCAAACGAATATTTGCACAAGTTAATAGCAAACGAATAATTGCTAGACTTTTCCACGTGATGGAGAGGCCATGTGAAGGGTCAAACCTCTGCAGCAGGTTCCACCAACCAGAACCAATCTCGGTATGAGCTCTGAACATCACTCTGACAGTGGTGATCAGAGCTCGGGAGCAATTGGAGAGGGTAAAACCCGTACTCCCTCTTAGGTGCCCTAGCTCGGCCATACAACGTGGATGTGCCCTACAGGGGAGCCGAGCTAGAGAGGCCACGAGTAGGGCCGGGCGTGCAGTACGTAGTCGACCATGGCACCACGATAAGGTGCAGGGTTAGGACCGAGCTACGAATAGCTCGGCCCTAGGGTCTACAGACCAGCAACAGTATAGCCAGCACAGCTATACCGCTATTGGGCTAACAGAACGGCAAAGTGTTCTGGAATAGTCTAGAATACTCTTTTACGTGATAAGAGGCGTATCCCGCGGTTTAAGGGAGTGACGTGATCATTCCACATCAGATCAGGAATGTAGAATCCTATTGAGATTCAGAGTACACAAGCATATAGGGATGAGTCCTATATGGAAAGGAATGCTATTGCATAAAGGAGACCAGTATAGGAAAGGATTCCTAATGAGAATAGGATCATAGGACAACCAGCACCCTGCATCTATAAATAAGGTATGATACCCATGAAGAAAGGTACGCTGTAATTTGTGTTTACATGTTTTGCGTGATTTCCGATTTCCTCCTAGTACGTGATACTAACTTAAGCATCGGAGGGCCTTTGCCAACTAGGGAAAAGGCGCTCTAATTGTTCTTTGTTTTGCAGTGTTAGAGGAACAGCAAGGATATCAGAATTCTACCCTCTACAGTTCTAATTTTTGCTCAGGTGAACTTTTTGTAATGATTATTTATAATGAATATTTATTGAACAAAATTAGCTTTTAAATATATAGAAGCCCATTTTATGACTTTGTTTTCGGCCTCTGAAACCATAAAGCCGGCTCTGTGGGTGAGAAAGACTTGACAAACTAATTTCTAACAAATACTCCTTCAAGATGCTCAAGCGATACTCAAACAATGGCACAAAAGGATGTGCATGCCTATCGTACCGTAAATAGGTTTCTGAATGAATAATGTCACATATTGCATACTGATCGGTATGCAATATGTATATGCATTGGTTGTTTCATGTAATTTGTTCAAAAAAATTAAATGATTATTACATTTGAGAAATGGGAATTAAGAAATTTGAGATCGTGATTCCAATATTGGCTCCTTTTAACATTGCATTATTCGACACCAAACATTTCCAAATTGTTCAAAACTCAACAGTTAACCTCCTTCAACTAGGCAAATTAATTGTTTACTAATTGTTTTTATTACTTTAATGCATAAAAACGTGTCTTTTTTAACTTTACTCCAAAACTACATTAAAACGTGATTAGAAAACATTTTTTGGCGTTGGTCAGGTCGCATTAACCAAAAAAATTAAGTTAATTATAATTCACTCCTGTGGCAAAATAATTAATCAAATTTATTATTTTGTTTTTAAGTAAATTTTTTTTCGCCATTTGTTAGCTTTGCATTGATATTTTGTAGATTATTAGTTCGTCTCGACGAGAGGAATCTAAAGAGTAAAAAATTATTAACCAAACTAAATTTTTTGCGAATAATTAAGGGCAAAAATAATCCAATAATTCACAAAAATTTGGATTCTTTTTTTCTTTAGTGACTTTTTTATCATACTTTTTTACTTTTTAGTTTTTTTTTGTCGAGACAAACCAATAATCCACAAAAATTTGACACGAAACTAAATTGGATTAATTATTTTACCAAAGGACCCCTTGGAATCATGCTTTTAAAAACGTGGTTCTCAAATTAGGATTGGGACAAAAAAAGAAAAGAGTTAAAAGGGTATTTCGAAAGCATGCTTTAAGCATGATTTGAAAATTGTTGGAAATTTCACGAAATTTCGGATGAATGAAACCGGGGCGTTTCAGAGGGTCTAACGAGGCAACCAAACAGTCTCCCCTTGGGTTCGATGAATCTGAACGAAGTATTTAATTTTCAGCGGTTTCGTGTGATTTATACCCCTCATGAATTGAGGTTAATGGCACAGTCAGATCAGGAGTTCAAGCAGAATTCATTCCAATTCATTGTGGCAGATTTTATGTTGGGGAGTTACGGAATTCAAATACAGAATTGATTCTCGTATTGATTTCAGAGGCTCCTCCTTCACCTATATAAAGGCAACCTTGCCTTTGTTTCTGATTACTTGAAATTCGTGTACATACAAGCTCTGAAATTCGTTCGTTGAAAGAGAGAGGCAGACGCAAGTAAGTTCGCCAAGGCTACCAATGGTGGCGTTCCGGTGGTTAGGTTCTAGCCATTTTATCCTTGGATGAAGACGTCGGTGCATCCTACAACATCCACGGTAGGCGGCGCATCTTTGTTAAGGAGACTGTGATTCACAGTACTTGGCCGTTTGGATTTCCATCAAACACTATTAGTATTTTGTTCATGTTATTTACATTTCAATTTTGTTCATGTATATTGTAATTCTGTTCATATCACTGAAATTGTTTTCTTGAATTCTATTTTGTCACTGTAATTTTTCCAACAAGCTTAACAAAGATTTTTTAAACGATTGGCAATCGAATTCCAGAAAACGATTTCTGTTGGCGTTAACTGTTTAGTTGCAGATCAATTTCTTGGGAATGGTGTGGTGGAGTAATACTCAGCATGCCCATTCGTTATCTGCGGTATTAGTAACCAGGAGGAAGGTTTGGTTTCTTCTAGGCAGTGGATGATTATCATTAGAACTATGACTTTTGGACTACTGCTTTAGAAATTGGATTTGTTTGGTTTTGGTTGAAAAAAAAAATACACTAAGGCCATACGGTTAAGTTTGTTTTTTTCCCCATGAGATTTTGGTTATGCTCTAACAGATCTAGTATTGGTTCTATTTCTGCTTGGAGTTAATTTTGTTCTGAGTTAACTTTTGTTGGTGGGATATTGGAGTGATTATTTTTGCACTGAGTAGTATGTACAATGGTACGTCGAGACATATACGTCGTAGACATAATACCATTAAGCAACTGCTCTAAATTGGGGTTGTCACTATTGACTACGTAAGGTCAAAGGATAATATTGCGGATCCGCTAATGAAAGGGTTATCTTGAGAGCAAGTTGAGAAAGCATCAGGAAGAATGCGACCGAAGCCGTTACGCTCATAGTTACCGTGGGGGTAGCCAACCTTAGTGGACTGGAGATTCCAAGATCTAGGTTCAATGAGACTACCTTTTGCGTGTAATAGAGAACGATCGCTGTGGAGATTTGATCTCTTTCCCATTCCTACAATGTAGAACAGTGAAGCCTATGAAGTGGAGAAGGTTAAGCGTTGCTTTTAATGACTCTTATGTGTCGGAGATGCCGAACGGGGTGTAATAGGATACCCTTTATAAGAAGGTCACCTATGTGAGTATGAAGTGGCGTTGCTTTTTTGAGAATTCTGGCGAAATTCTCGAGAAAATACTTGCAAAACCAGGAAGAAGGTGTCATGGCCGAAATGAACCCAACAGTTAGAACTGAACTACGTCAAGAGAAGTCCTGTGTGACGTCTAAGTTTACAGCGACGACGGAACTGTTAAAAGCAGGACCGCACACTAGTCTGCCAGTGAACTCGATAGGCAATCACAAGGGAAGGGTCAAGGCCAAAAGCTAGCTATCCTATGCAGGAATTATCCGTTGCCTCTCTCTCGGACCAGATTTTGTACTCTGCGTCAGCATGCCTACCAATTTCATTCATTGGTGGGATTGTTGGAAATTTCACAAAATTTCGAATGAATGAAACCGGGGCGTTTCGAAGGGTATGACGAGGCAACCAAACGGTCTACCCCAGGTTCGATTAATCTGAACGAAGTATTTAATTTCTTGTGGTTTTGTGTGATTTATACCCCTCATGAATTGAGGTTGATGGCACAGATTCAGATCGGGAGTTCCAGCAAATTTCATTCCAATTCATTGTGGCAGATTTTATGTTGGGGGGTTACGGAATTCAATTGCAGAATTGATTCCCGTATTGATTTCATTCTGATGACCAAAAATTCATGTATCACATACAAGCTCTGAAATTCGTTCTTTGAGAGAGAGAGGCAGACGAAACTCAGTTGGCCAAGGCTACCAATAGTGGTGTTCTGGTGTTTAGTGGTTCTAGCCGTTTTATCCTGGGACGAAAACGTCGGTGCATCCTACAACACCCACGGTAGGCGGTGCATCTTTGTTAAGGAGACTGTGATTCACAGGACTTGGCCGTTTGGATTTCCAGGAAACACTGTTTGTATTTCGTTTATGTTATTTACATTTCCATTATGTTCATGTATATTGTAATTCTGTTCATATCAATGACATTGTTCTCATGAATTTTATATTGCCACTGTAATTTTTCCAGCAAAAATATGTGTTTAAAAAGCGTTATTTGAAATATTTCTTTTACGCTTATTCACGTCCAAACACTTAAAACATGTTGAAAGCGTGTTTGTGAATTCCGTTTTTCGAAATAATGTTTTTTAGAGCCGATTATGAATTGATTTAATTTTGGATAGTGATAATACCAAAACTGTTTTTGATTGTGCCAAAACTCCAATGCATAACGAGTTTATACTTTATGCATGAGTACAAAGATTTCATACACTTGAGTTTTGGCATAATTAAAAATAATTTTGGCAGTATCACTACCCTTAATTTTTTAGGTGAATATAGTTTAACCAACACAGAAAGCGTGTTACTAACACTTTTTAAAAAGCGTTGTTTGAAACAATGTTTTACGTATTAGAATAATGTTTAAAAACCTACATTTTATTTAATTAATTAATAAAAAAGACCAGTTCGGTTGACAAGCCCTTCAGCTAGATAAAATCTATATTACAACGGATAGCAGTTTTTGTCTAGTCATATTTTTTGTACCAGTCATCATGTTACACTTTATCCATCTATTTGCCAACTCTCTCTCTCTCTCTCTCTCTCTCTCTCCACCATTTTCCTCCACCGACCCACCACATCCAAAATTTCAAACCACATTATCTCTCTCCCATTTTCGAAGTTCAAACCACATTCTCTCTCACTACCTCCTCTCCTTCCCCCTCTCTAAAATTTGAAGGACCATAAAGAATGGGCACGGGCACGTGCGTTGATTGATCAAGGCACGGGCACAGGCATGCACTAGTGCAAATACATTTAACGTCATTAACGGAAAACGTTGATAACTATCCTTTGAAGCACTCTGCTCCACACTCTTCCCTAGCAGAATCAGATACGTATCAAAAGTTCTCCTCAACCACCGTCCGGACAAAAACCCTTACTAGTTACCCCAACCCATCCTGTACCCCTAATACACCACCAAATCTCTCTCCCTCTGATAATTGAAATTGAATTGAACTAAACAATATTAGTTTGTGGGATTGAATTGCGAACCATAGATTTGGTTTGGGGACTTTTAAGTTGCGCAGTAAATGAGATGGTAGCGCAGTATAGAGAGAAGGGGAATGGCAAGGGTGCTTTGCAGAGATATTCACATAGATATTAATTGGAGGGTGCTTCACAAAAAGAATATTGTAGATTGGGGAAAGAAAAAGAATATAAACCCAAGGGTTGTCGCTGTGGCTAGTCAACTTTGTTTTCCCGCAGTAGGGACTTGTCTTGGAACATTTCATCTCATGCAAACGTGTGAAAAAGGCTGAGGAAAGGTCTTTGGTCCTTCCACCCTGCTATCAACATTGAATAATCCCACGTAAGGAGGATACATTCCCTCTGTTAAGAAAGAAGTGAAATTCTTCTAGCTGAAATTTGTTTGATCCTAGTGTTTCACTAAGATTTCCAACAGCGGTCTGATACAATACATTTCACCTCTTCCTAAGTGAATGATGATCAAACAATTAATGATGATCAAACTGTTAAGAAATATTGTCCCACATTGCTTAGGAGAGGAATGGATGATCACTTAATATATGATGAGACCTCTCCACTCATTGCCAATTGGTTTTGAGTTGGATGTTTCCACATGGTATCAGAGCAGGGCCCATTCCACTCCACATTAAAAAAAAAAAATCACAATTCACACCCCACGACAGACCAGCAAAAAGGCTGCACGATGATAGAACCCAAAAAGTGGCCACACGTGACAGACCTTAAATGTGGCTGCAGGTGAGGGGGATGTTAAGAAATATTGTCCCACATTGCTTAGGAGAGGAATGAGTGATCACTTAATATATGCTGGGACCTCTCCACTCATTGCCAATTGGTTTTGAGTTGGATGTTTCCTCATGGTATCAGAGCGGGGCCCATTCCACTCCACATTTAAAAAAAAAAAACCCACGATGACAGACCAGCAAAAAGGCTGCACGATGATAGGACCCAAAAGTGGCCAGACCTCAAATGCGGTTGCACGTGAGGGGGGATGTTAAGAAATATTGTCCCACATTGCTTAGGAGAGGAATGGATGATCACTTAATATATGATGAGACCTCTCCACTCATTGCCAATTGGTTTTGAGTTGGAGAGGTCCCAGCATATATTAAGTGATCACTCATTCCTATCAGGGTCCTTGCGAATCGAATCAGACAGATAAAATAGAAAAAGAATCTACGGACATTTGTTTCGTTCAATTCCAGCTACGTACGGTTTTATTATGTTTTACAACTATAATAACTCTGTTGTACTTTCAGGGTAGACTTAAGAACGGACAAGAAATAGCTGTCAAGAGGCTGTCAATAAATTCTGGACAAGGAGAAGTAGAATTTAAGAATGAGGCTATGTTAGTGGCAAGCCTTCAACACAGGAATTTGGTTAGGCTCCTCGGCTTTTGCTTGGAAGGCAAAGAAAGGCTTCTCATCTATGAGTTTGTGACCAACTCGAGCCTTGATCAATCCATATTCGGTAATGATCGAGATAAAGAATACTCCATCTATCAAATATTGTTTTTCCTTTCTAGAAATCGTATCATGTTCTGCACAAAAAACGTATAGCACTTGCGTTAACTTTTAAACGTTGTTTGTATCAAATTTTTAAAAACTAATCGAGAACTTTACATTAGTGCAAAAAGAGAGACAAATGAGGGCATATGGAGTAGCAACATGTCCTCCATTTACGTTCTTTTTGGCATTCTTACACTGCCCTTAGTTAACGGATAAAAAAAAACATGTAGATCCCATTAAGCGAGCAGAGTTGGATTGGGATAGACGCTACAAAATCATAGGAGGCGTCGCTCGGGGACTCTTATATTTGCATGAAGATTCACGACTTAGGATCATCCATCGCGATCTCAAAGCTAGCAACGTGCTGTTAGATGCAGAGATGAACCCGAAAATATCAGATTTCGGCATGGCAAAAATGTTTGTTCTTGATGAAACTGAAGGGAACACAAATCGAATCGTGTGGACCTAGTAAGTTTTGATTTCTACTGCCCCCGACATTCTTTGCAACATAACTTATTCTTATTACTCATTTCCAAATTGTTTTGGCAAGCTTTGTGTGTATTTCTTCATAAAAACTTGATACCTAATGTCCTTCGAATAAGATCAAGTTTCGAGAAGCCATATACTAGGTACTTTGGTCAACTCTTGCACATATTACTCTCTTACTTAGACAAGTGCATTAATAATTGCAGTGGGTATATGGCTTCAGAGTATGCAATGCACGGCCACTTCTCTGTCAAGTCAGATGTCTTCAGCTTTGGCGTACTAGTTTTGGAAATCGTGGCTGGTCAGAAGAACAGTTGTTTCCGGAATGGAGAGAATGTAGAGGACCTTCTAAGCTATGTGAGTACGAATATCCCTAACAAATAGCTAGTTCCGTAAAATAATTGGCGAAGCCATATAGAGCTTATGAGAGGCACATTCGTATTCCAACTTCTATGTCCATAATCCCCAGTACAGTATTCCACTGGGATCCGGCACTACAACCCTGCAGTACGACATCCGAGCCGTTGGTCTTGGTAATCAGCAGCTCGGATTTTATCTCAATAATGGACGGCTCAGATAATGCAAGTACTGACATGAAATCAGGGTCATTGATTACGCAATCAACTATTCAGATGCCACACTATAACCCTATACCACGGTTCCGCACTACAGGATCACCAATTCCATTCTACTACCATAATATTTTGGAGGAATCTATCAATGTTGCCTGAAATGTTTAGGCACAAGCTATCAGTAGCAACATAAATGGTTGATTATCTTCTCACAAATCTCCTATGGAGACTCCCGATGCGTGACAATGAGTTATAGGAGTAACATTCAAAAAAACAAATCCCATGAAATTTTGATGACATGAAACTTATTACAGATGTTGAACAATTGTAGGCTTGGAAAAGTTGGTTGGAGGGAAAGGGTTCAAATCTCATAGACCCCACATTGGAGGCTAACTCGGATTCTATTCATGAAATAGAGAGATGTATTCACATTGGGTGCTATGTGTTCAGGAAAACATTGCCGATAGACCAACCATGGCCTCAGTTGTTCATATGCTTAAGACTTCATCTCTCACTCTTTCCATGCCTTCGGAACCAGCATTTTTCCTACACAGTAGCATCGGTCCACAAAAGCCAGTGCTTCAGGAGTTTGATTCTACAGTAATGGAGTCCAACCATTCGAAACCTAAATCCACTTGCCTATCTGTAGATGACGCCTCGATTAGTGGGTGTTATCCTCGTTGATTTTCGATGATGAGAGAGATTAATGAGAATTGTTGTATGTCTGATTTTTTTCTTGTTCTCTATTCTTTTTGGCTTTTGTTAAGGAAAATCCTATGGGCTGTGGTACACACTTCGGAATTTTTTTTCTTA
Source organism: Gaultheria prostrata (assembly GCA_036023075.1). NCBI lineage: Eukaryota > Viridiplantae > Streptophyta > Magnoliopsida > Ericales > Ericaceae > Gaultheria > Gaultheria prostrata. The sequence goes on along the minus strand of JAXBDA010000669.1, from coordinate 66,266 downwards.
AGTAACCAAATCATTTCGTAACTTGAAAAATCCTATTTTGCTAGCAACTGAATAATCAAGCAATACGTAGGAAATAAATAAATATAATGAGCACGCGATATACGTGGAAAACTCCGAATAGGGTAAAAACCATGGGAAGGAATCCAAATACTAAAATTAACTTTGTGCAATTACAATCGACCTATACTTACAATTGAAAATCCCTCTCAATTGACCCAAGAACCGATTGCCGAATCCACGTTCATCGCACCAAGTGTTTGATTGATGATGCCTTGAATCACTCAAGCCTTCTGAGATGAATCATAACAATGATGTAGGTTGTAGATAAGTTCTTGGAGTTGATTGTTTGATTCAATCCTTCATGATGTGTAAACTCCAAGACCTAAACAAAACCAAAAAGAGCTGTATCCAAAACCAAGGGATGGAAGTTTTAATCAAAAATCTGAACCCAGGCAATTACTTGCCGACGGTTTGCTCAATAATTGGATTCGGTTCGGCTTTGTATTCTAAATAAATCTATCGATGGGTTTGGTTTCGGTTAATGTATGACGAGGGACGAAATTGATCGAACCGAAAAGAAATTCAACTCTTGCTCTGTCTTGAAACACAGCTATTTATATGTTATTTAAATCGGTTTTGGAACAAACCCATTTAATCACCACTGTGCTGAACGATCTTGGGTTTTTGTTCTTTTTGGTGGAAAAATTGGCAGAAGATTGACCTAACCGAATCGAATAATTTCGTTAGTAACCAAAATGATTCATAATATTTCTTTGTGTAGAATTAATGAAACAAAATATACTACAACGCAAATGAACTAATAAGAGATGCATACACGTGAATCATAACGTTCCTAACTAGCCCTAAATATTCATAGTTTCAATTTCTAGAAGTACGAACTCATTCGTTACTACACCAAGATATACGTAACTTAGTTATGATTCACTCTATGTGCACCATAGCTTTCTCTGTATTCGGTATGTTCATAGGAATATTATGTTCATCGTAGAAATTATATTCTCGAGCATTTGATTCGCATTGGTTTCCTTTTTTATTTTTTATTTTTTATCGGCAATTAACATTGGTTTCCTTAATGTCATCTTATTGCAGTTCGAAACGTCACATGGGATTATACTTTTCAACCACAGCCATATTTCACAAAATCTGAAGTTTGAGTCCTGAAATTTTGTCAAAAGTACTACTACCTGACAAGTATACGGCGTAAAAGCTAGTAATTATTTGTCTTGTAAAGCTAATTTTGTGAGCATTGGGGCAATGACAAGTACCACATAATCTTGTGTGATTTAAGAGGTCCTCTTGTAAATTAACGAGGAAATGGCTCTTAAATGAAACCCTGTATAGAGATGGAATTGGATTTCCTGTCCCTAATTTGAATCCTCTGTTGTTGTAATATCTTAATCCATGAAACAAAATAGGAAAGTATTACAAAAATGTATAGGCCGGTGTCATATCTCTAATAACATGTGCAATCTCAAGGGTTGAATTACAAGCAGGATCCATGATATATCTGAAGGCGGTTGAGATATAATTTGTTAACAGTTGCGATTGTAAAAAACTAAGTACAGCAGAAAACGCTATAATATGGCACCTCTCCAATGACTTACGCTCCATTCTGTCTCCTTCAATGGGTACAACATCTACCATTGAAAGTGAAATTTCACAGTGGATGTGTCATCAAGCGAACAGGGTGAGGAACAGGCCAGGGAGACGTCCATTGCCATCAGTAGGATTTATTGCAATTGATTCAATGATTTGCATTGAATTAGGATATGAAACACTGTTACATTTTTCGTCGTTCGTTCGTAATACAATCTGCGACGCCTTGGATTTCTACTCAAAAAAATAATTCATCTCTAGTACCCTCAAAAATACAAATTACGAATATTTAAACCATGAAGTACAAAAAACAGAGTGAGCATAAAAGGGCTCCAATAACAATAAGATTGATGAGCGACAATTACGAATCAATATTTGCGACAAGTCAATCATTGTCTCGTACCGAGACCATCTCGGTAATATGTCAAGCACCACTTAGACTTAAACTCTATGCACCACTCGGACCGCATATAAAAAGATCCTGAATTTCCTGCAAGGCAATCAATCGTATATCTTTATTTATTCTAATCTGGTGGACTTGTACATATATCAGCCCGATCCATGATGATCAGCCAAACAATAGGGTGTACAACAATTATCAAGTATAATGATACCACTGAATTCAACAATAACCTCGAATAGAGGATGATAAATACATGCTCTGGAGATTTAGAATATATTGTATGTTGCGCCCGGGATTTTGACCATAGTGAGTTTTCTTGTTTTGTTTGGGAAAAACCGATCAAGGGATCCAAGGTGTTTCAAATTCGACGTAATTTTATATAAAAAAAATGGTTCCACAGGAGACCGAAGGTTGCAGTTGGTTCCTTGTGGATTCATCCCTACTCCCAACGTTACGGTGATAAAAGATGGTTTCGTCTATACCCCCATGGTTACGGTCAATTACTTTTGGGCCTAGTGGTATGGTCAATCCCTGTGCACTCATCCTTAAGTGAGGCAGTTGATGACTCCGACTGACTACATAACTTAGTCTATTTCATCTGGTCTCCCAAGTAGGGCAAGCATGGAGAAAGTGGAATCATGAACGATCACAATCTAAGTGATTAAGTTGGAAGGATTGATTTCTCAAGAATGAGAATCATAGATATCACAAAGGTTGAAGGCTAGCAATGAATAAATGGACTATTATGACATTTCTCTTATTCATATTTATGCTATTGATACTCGTTCATGAAATGCAAAGGTTAACGAGTAGGATTTTATCCACTGAGTGTTTATATGTTCTTGGTGCTATTGTTGCACTGACATTTTACGCCTGGTATTGAGGAAGGAGGAAAAGAGCAGAATCTCCAAGAGGAGGATCCAATTGTTGTAGAGGAGAGACCATATTATTAGTGGTTCCTTATTTTTAATTAATTTCAATTTGGAGGACTGTAATTTAGTGTTCGACATTGCAAGTAGTATATCATTTTGTCAAACTATTGCCTCCGCTAGTTATTAAGTTATGTTTGATTAATTTGAAGGAAATCATTTTTTAATGCTAATTATTGTCTAAAAATCCTTAACTAATGCTTCCGATAAATCAAGGCGTTACAGATACTGCCCAGCGGAGTTTACGAAAAATCATACTTGCCTTTCCATGTAATGTACTGAGAGAAATTGCTTTTCATCGGCCGTTGGAGCTAGGGTGTTATACTGTTATTGCGTGCATAAAATAAGAATGTCATGATATTATTGTCCTTTTTTTTAATGGCGTCATGATTTTATTCTCTACTTTTCTTACCATGACTTTATGATTTCCAAAATTTACCATTAATCCAGGAATAGTTGCCCCTTTCACCCTTTACCCACTGAAATGCAATTTCCCGTATTAGTTAAGTTGTTTTTGAATATTCTGATCATGCATAATCACAAAAACTATGCTAATTAGATTAAATTAACTTAGATTAATTATTTACTTACTTAAGAATAGTCATTGACTTAATCTACGTGGTAGGAAATTAAAAAAGGCAATCCTGTGCGAAATTATATTTTGATTATAATAGTGGATTCCAATCCTTCGTCATCAATGTCTTGTGACAGAGGAATGGTCTTGGGATCAAAAGGGCCGACCGGCGGGAGGACTTGTTTGGACCTTTAGGGTGTGGGTTTTCATTTATTTTTAAGATTTATTTTAACAGGACATTTTTTACACAAAAACAAAAGTTGATAAACAATAATGCCGGATTCAGTTTTTATTCTTTTTTATTTTTAAAGGAGGTATAGATTAGCTCGGGTTGAACAAACTAATCGGAAATTTTCAAAGTTACCCCAAACTTCCACACAAATATCTCGTAAACACCTAAACTTCACTAATTTGCAATTAAGTGCTTAAACTTTACAGAGATTACCTACCAAGGCTACCATCTCACTCTGTCAAATTGGTGACGAAATTTGTTGAGAAGTACTACAAGCTCCGTTAAAATGGCTGAGTAGGAGCAAGTGGGGCTAATTTTGTCTAGAATTCTCTCTCTTTCCACAATTTAACTCTCAGCAGCTCTCTCTCTCTCTCTCTCTCTCTCTCTCTTACAAGTCTCTCCCATGTTTGGGTGACCAAAGTGGTGGGTGAGGAAGAGAAACCGTATGATTCCAGCCATAACCCTCTTTTCTCCCTTTTTTTGTTTCTCGTCAGTTTTGGCGAGATTCCGTGAGAAACGGAATGTCGGCAGCAAGTGTGGTCCACCCCGCCGTCAGATCGTCGTCGTAATTGCACCGTTGTCTTCATCTCGTCGAGGCGAAGCCGGATCTGTGATTAAAATTGATTTTTGAGGTCGCCAAAGACGAGAGAGGTGACTGGAATAGAAGGGAGAGATAGTGATTTCTCAGGGTTGTTTGAATGGTGTAGTGAGAAACCCCTCCCCTCTCTTTTCTTCTCTCACCATTAATGGGGATCCCTCCCCTTTCTTCTCTCACCATCCAAAGACAGCGTTAGTTCTTAGCTTTCTTACTCAAACCCTAAACTCATCCAAACTCAATTACATACTTTTCTCTTTTTAACTCATCTTTTAGTTAACACACACACACACACACACTCTCTCTCTCTCTTTCTCTCTCTCTCTCTCTCAAAATTCTTGACTTCAATCCTAAGTTTTCGGGGAAAAACAACTTTTTCATATACTTTTAATTTGAAAATTCAGGTCATAGATCCACAAAATCTAAAGATTTCATCTGGGTTTTCTTCCAGTGGAAGCGATAAGCTGTATCCATGATAACAAGTACTAAAAAGAAAGCCTCAAATCGGCATTGTACGTCAACCAAGATGACCCATTTGTCTGTGTTAAAAAAAAATTGGGTAGGGTGATTTTAGTCTCAACTCAATTTTGAAGTCAGAAAGGAAGATCTTGATGGGGTATACAAGCAATTTGTGGAATCAAGGATCAACGGTGTGAAATTTGGGAGCTAAGTGCACTATAATGATGTAAGAAAGCTAAGAGTGAGAGGAGCAGAGGAAGTATATTTATGTGTATGGAATGAATGAATGAATGAATGAGAGAGAGACAGAGCGAGAGAGAGAGAGAGATAAATCTACAGAAAAGCAGACCCACTTGCTCCTACTCAGCCATTTTAATGGATCCTTTAGTCCATCTCAGCAAATTCCGTCACTACTTTTATGAAGTGGGACAGTAGGTGCTGAATTTAATAACGGTTGTAAAGTGTAGGTGTTAAATTGAAGTTCCGTAAAATTTGGATGTTTATGAGACATTTGGATGAAAATTTGAGTGTAGTTTTGAAATTTTCCCAAAATTAAGTTGCAGCAAACTTCCACTGTGACCTTATGTCTACGTTACGTGAGGGACATGTAAAGCTTTAGATTCCACAGTTTCATCCATTGAGTTATAATATCTATTACATCCATTATTCCTCCACCCAATTTTTAATTTGAATGCTTCCTAATTTAGTTCCATCAATTTTTCTAAGTTTTCTTTTGACAATCCGCCTAACCTGTCATTTAATTTTCCATAAACCTTTTCAAAACTTAATTTACTGAAATGGGTTCATGGAGAAACCTCGTCTTCCTCTGTCTTTTTATCATAAACGTTCTTGGTCTCAGCCTTTCCCAGCCTGATTTCATGTTCTCTCCCTGTTTAGAAGGATCCGGTAACTACACAACTAACAGTACATATCAATCTAACCTCAACACCCTCCTATCTTCTCTGTCCTCAAGCATCGATAGCAATGGGTTTTACCGTTCTTCTTTGGGCAAAATTCCCGACAGAGTTAACGTTATTGTGCTTTGCAGAGGAAATATTGACATTATTACAAAATATGAAGTGGAACTATTTCAGAATATGAAGTGGAACAAGTTGTGCTAAAATGATTCTCTCTCTCTTGTATATTTGAGATACCTTCAGTAGCTGATATTTATAATTACAAGGATACATGGTAATATACTTTACAAGGTAAAATGCAGCAATCAAGGTAACTATACAAGGAAAAGAATCACAACAATCAATCAGAGAATCACTAGGTCAAGGCTGGAAATCAGCAATCTATCAAGCAATCTGTGAAAGGAAAATCTTGGAGATCTTTCCATGTGTAATACTCCCCCTCAAGGTGGAGCGTGTATGTGAGTAACGCCCAACTTGCTAGCAACACGGCAGAAAGGGTCCTTGCCCAATGGCTTGGTGAACAAGTCAACAATTTGGTTAGATGATCGAATAGAGCAAGGAGTGATCAGCTTGGATTGTATTTTCTTCCGGACAAAGTGGCAATCAAGCTCGATATGCTTCGTACGCTCATGAAATACGAGATTCTCAGCAATGTGAATGGCTGCTTGGTTGTCACAATAGAGATTGGCAGGTGAGGTGTGAGGAAACCCCAAGTCATTTATGAGATAGGTTAACCATTGAAGTTCTGAGGTAAGTGTCACCATGGCACGATATTCAGCTTCAGCAGAGGAGCGCGAAATGGTAGTTTGCTTTTTGGTTTTCCATAAGATTGGACTAGAGCCAAGAAGAATGCAAAAGCCTGTGGTAGAGCGATGTGTTGTCGGGCACCCCGCCCAATCAGAATCATAAAAGCCATTGACCGTGAGTGAGCTAGCTGAAGATAGCAGAATTCCTTTTCCCGGAGAACCTTTGAGATAACGAAGAACGCGTGTAGCAGCATCCATATGGGAGGTGTGAGGGTCCTGCATAAATTGACTTAGAATGTGGACAGAATAGGCAATGTCTGGCCTAGTAACTGTGACATAGATGAGACGTCCCACAAGGCGACGATATATTGACGGATCTGATAAGGGAAGGCCATCAGTTGGTGTCAAATGAAGATGTTGTTCCATAGGAAAATCAGAGGGTTTGACACCTAGTAAACCTGCATCTTGGATAAAATCCAGCGTGTATTTTCGCTGAGATAATAATAAGCCTTTACGTGATTGGGTGACCTCAATGCCAAGGAATTATTTGAGTCTTCCAAGGTCTTTGATGAATAAATTCTTCACTAGATATTTTTTGAGGTTTTGAATTGTTGTGGGATCATTGCCTGTAACAATAATATCATCAACATAAACCAAAACAAAAGTGGAAGATTGACCAATGATCTGAGTGAACATGCCCAAAACCGTGACACTCATGACATTGTATACCTTGGGGTTTCTTGGATTTATCAATAAAATATTTCTTTTCATTACTCCCAGAATTAAAATTCTTACCCTTACTAGTTGAAGAAGGAAAATTTCCAGATTTATGAAATTTGACAAATTTTCTGAAATTTTTAGCAAAGAAAATAATCTCTTCTTCATCAAGGTCATCATCACTCTCATGTGTCACATAGGATTCTTCTTTAGAAGATTTAAAAGCAATGCTTTTATTAGGCTTTAATGGAGGTTTATTCGAAAGGTGATTTAATTCAAATGTTTGAAGTTTACCAACAAGTTCCTCAAAAAGAATATAATCAACTTTATCATTCTCTTCAATCGCGACTACCTTAGTCCTAAACCTCTCAGGAAGGGACCTAAGCACTTTTCGACAAACTTTAAGATTTGGGATTGGTTCTCCTAATGCATGGAAAGAAGGAATTAACAATGTCACTCAATTTAGTGATAAAAATATCAAAACTCTCGTCTTCCTGCATTCTCAATTCTTCGAAACGTGATGTAAGCATTTGGAGTTTTGAAGTTTTAACAGTCTTAGTACCCTCGTGAGTGACTTGGAGAATATCCCAAGCCTCTTTCGCAGTGGTGCACGCGGAAATACGACTAAACTCGGTTTTACTCAATGCACCATAAATGGCACCTAAAGCTTTAGAGTTTGCCTCAAAACTCTCATTGTCAGCGGAATTCCACTTAGTGTCCTCTTTAACCCTCATTCTTTTAGTCGTAGTGTCTTCTATGGTTGGGGCCTCATAACCGTACCTAACGGATCTCCAAACCCTAACTCCTAGGGAACTCAAATGCGTGGTCATACGGGCTTTCCAGTACGAATAATCATTACCGTCGAAAAATGGTGGCCTCGAGTTTGAGGATCCCTCTCGTGGTGCGTTCATGTCCATTTTTATTTATTTATTAATTTTTATACCAGAATGAAACTCAGGTGGTTAAACCTAAACAGAGCAACCCGCTCTGATACCAATTGAAATTATGCGGAAGCGTTTAATTTACTCCTAGAGGGGGGGGTGAATAGGAGTTTTGATAAAAATTACCAGTTTATAAGAATAATGATAGATTAAAAATTATTAAATTAAAACTGGCTGATTGTCTTAATCAATCCAAACCAAATCACAAGTAGTGCAGCGAAAATAAAATGGAGACAAGAGACGCACGATTTACGTGGAAAAACTTAGGATCCTAAATAACCCTAAGCCAGAACCACGGCCTAACACTACTGCTTTATTCTATTAATCAAAAAGAAATACAGATTGCGAAATAGTAAAAACCTTACCCAGCCTTTACCTATTCTCGCCAATCTCCGATGCTCCCAGAGCTTCTTCGAGATTCAATAGATGAACCACAGACTTCACGCCCGATCTCCGGATTCAACCGGCTCCGAATCAATCACTAAAAGATTCGGCCACAGCAGTATACGGCACCACGAACCACGAACAAAAAATGAATGAATGAGGTGATATGATATATAAAAAAAAATGTTCTTTTAATTAAAAGAACTAAAGCACAATGCAAAGACAAAAGAAGTTTGTCATGTTTTTTTTTTCTTCTCGTCAATACATGTGCCCTGACTTTAGTCATTGGTTCTCCATTATATAGATATAGACAACCAACAAGTATCTCGTTGATTTCTTTTCCAAAATAAAAAGATACAAAATCTTTTTGCAAGTAAATCCTGTAGGTATAAACTTATATTAGGAAACATGTCTAAATTGTGAAAAAGGACATCTTTTCCTTGAAAGATGATATTCCCTAAATAGGAGCTAACCTCAAACGACATATCGGGGAATTTTACTATCGATTTATTTTCCAAAAGAAAACCTTTTAATGATATATATATGGAAAATAGAATTTTTTGGAGAGTTAAAAGAAAATTATTTTCTTGATGTAAAAATATACATATACATGGGAAGCAAATTTTTCGAAGAATTTTATAGGAAAGGCAAATCACAAAAATATGCATGATGCGTTGTGCAATGCATTTACCTTACACACAAATAGATTGACTTCGCAGCAGTTAATTTGGCGCAGATAAAAGGTGGAGCATCGAGCGAGCAACTACCCCCTAAAATCTACCCATTACAATTCAACCGGGTTTTGGACAACCCCGGAAAGTGCCAAAATATCTAACACATGGGTGTAATTGATGAAAATGTGTGAAATTTGGAGGTCTAATTGATATCTAGATTGTTGAACAATTCGCAAACTTCAAAAGCTGGCATCGATTATTTTTTTGGTATACTGTTTCTCTTCTATTTTTTCTTTTGCATGTTTGCTAGATGTGTATTTTTCCCATTTGAACATTGTTGGGGCATGTGACGTATGGTCGCAGGGCCTCTCGACACTCTTAACCAATACCCTCACTTGTGGGTTCACTCTTAATTTGTTATAGGACTTGTAGTTGTTTTGTGGTTTTTTTTTCTATGTCGCTGTATAGAAGTCAATTTTCCTGCAGTGGTACGTAACTTATTTTATTTTTCCTTTATTCCAGAGGAGCTTATATGGATCTCTTCTACTACATAGCATGAGGAACTGCTCAATTGATAAAAAAAAATGAGTTACCTCTTGTTTACACAACTTTAACCCGTGAGTAATACACATCTCCTTGTTGTTGTAATCATATTATTGTATAGTTTTCACCTAATGTTTTTTATATTTGCAGGTGCTCCAAATGAAATGAGTGGGAGAATTTGTTTGATCGTGGGGCCTTCCATTCTCTTTTGGATTCAATTGTGTTTATTTCCTTTGTTCTGATCATATTGTCTATGACCATGAACTTATGATAGTACATGTGTCAGTTGTATTTTTTATTAATGATTGGAAGATTTTTTGCTAGTATCTGGTGCATTCAAGTTTTTTTGATTTGGTTGTATGAATGATTCGAATGATTTCATGAACCAAATTTTTTTTTAAAACAAAATTTATTATTTGCGACGGGGATAGGCCGTCGCTACTAAATTTTGATTATTTTTATGGGTTTTTGCTTCAGTATTTTCCCGTTGCAAATGCCAAGGTTTCCCGTAGCAAATAGTCGGACAACATTTGCCACGGGTTACCCGTCGCGAACAAGTTTTTGCTACCCCCACCCCCATCTGCCAAGGGGGATCATTCCCGTCGTAAAAGACCTTTAGCGACGGGATTCACTTTTTGCAATAATTTGTTCCCGTGGCAAAAGTATTATTTCTTGTAATGCTTGGATGGTAGCATGAATGTCTTCAGGTGATATAAAGACATCTGAAGACATGTCTTCAGGTAATATTCAATAATTTTTAAATTTTGTATCTTTAATTTTTTCCTTAATCTATTCTCATATTCCCAAGTTGAATTGCAGTATTTGTTTAGTAGATAAGTAATCAGTCCATTAGATATAAATTTGTTTAGTAGATAACTACCAAGGGAAAGAGATAAACTACAGCATCCGGTAATGGATGATGGATGGAACCAAAAGATAAAACCTATTGCAACAAAAGAAATAGTCCAATTAAATAACGAATTATTTGGTACTTGAGGGATCTGCTGGAGCACAAATTTGAAGAGAGAGAAAAATAAATGTGAGGTATGGCTTCAAATTATTGAGTATTTAACGGATTTTTTTTTTTTTAAGCCATACCTCACATTTTTTGAAATTTAATGTTTGAGGGATATGCTAGAGATGTTCCTATAAAATATTGGTGGGTGTTGGTGGTACTGGATTTGAACCATTTGGTTGTAGGGATGGCGATTTCCTCCGCCCCTTCGAATTTGATACGATCTCCGCTCCGATGAATCGGTATTTTGGAGATCTGTTCAGAGATCGGGTAGGATATGGGGATTATTTTTGAAAATTTTCGAGGACCGGGTAGGAGTCAGGGCAGGTGTATCCCCGCCCTAATTCGATCTGATCCGTCCCCGAATCCCCGGTTTTAATTATATATGTCTTTTTAATATACATATATAGAGGAACGTTTTAGTCTGGGACTCCTCCCGTCCGGGATCGTCCAGGACTCCACTTTCCAGATCAAATTTTGATGATCCAGATTGTTCAATGTGTTCAAAATATATTTTTAAGGGTCCATGCGAGAAATCATTAAAAAAAAAAAAACCGGATGCAATTTTATGAAAAAATACTCGGATCAAGCCCTTCTCGGTCATTTATTTATTTATATATTTATTTTGATGATTTCTCGCATGGATCCTTAAAAATATGTTTTGAACACATTGGACGGTTCGAATCATCAAAATTTGATTGGCAAAAGTGAGATGTGGATTTTAACCCAAATCCGGGATCCTTGACTAGAACATATATATATTTAGAGTTCGAAATTAGTATATGTTATAACTTATAAACACTCCTCTCATTTTCTCATCTCAAACCGCAGCCGCACACCAGGTTCTCTCTCTCTCATCTCCCTTTGTTTGCTGTTCCAGTGTCTGCTTTTTTTATTTTTTTATTGTTCTTTTGTCATCCTATTTTCCCCGAATTCCCGCTTTGGATTCTCATTCCCCGTTTGGGACGAGAATGGAAGAGAAAAATACTCTTCATCGGAGATCGGGAAGGGAACGGAAACGGAGGAGAGGTTCAGAGATCTGAAACAGGGATAGTAGTCTCTCGCACCGACCCTTCCCTTGCCATCCCTATTTGGTTGGTGGACTATCACCTTTTCTTTGGCTACTAGTTATTCTGTCCTTTTCACAGTGGCCCTGTTTGTTTCTTGTTGTTTGTTATGATTTTCGGATCCTCTTTATTGACAAAGCAAATCATGCTTAACGAGGTTAAGACATTTCTTTGGATGTTTTTAATGCATTCGTTAAGTGATTTATTTACGAAAAAAACATAATAGTAACATCAAACTGGAAACATATAAAACAATTCCAACTTCAAAAATTTATTACCGTAGATTGTTCTTCTTGTCAAGAAATAAACAATTCAATAACAAAAAGTCTAGGAACATAATTTTCAAAAACAAAATTTTGACACAATTGTGTTCGGAATCATTGAATGTATGTGTCGCTGAGGTGGTAGCCTAGTTGGCCAAGGTGAGTGGGATAAGATTCCCCTCCTTCCCTGTGCATGGACCTCCCAGGTTGGAATAAATCCCTCCCATGACATTGCTGAGACTTGTGTGGATTTGCAGGGAGAACCTTTGGCCAACTAGTCGACTAGGTGGTGTTGTAGTGACGGCCTGTCTTATTCGGTCCGTAGCTATGGCTCAATCGAACATTCCACAGCGGGTCAGGAACCCTAATGGTCATGCCGATGGGGGTTGCTACGCTGATCACCCCTTCCCACCCTTCTTCCAGTTCAAAAAATATATATTTAAAAAGAGTAATGCTACATACACACCCTCCCATTTACACCTTCGCTCACACCCACTTTGGATTGTTGACAAGTGTCCTTCCACTTTAAAAGTCAGGAGAGAAAGAAGACACGTGTCAGCAATCCAAAGTGGGTGTGAGCGAGGGTATGTATGTAGCATTAATGTTATAAAAAAGAAATTTTGACTTGAATAAATTTCCAAAGTAAATGTTTCTATCACCGGATCGAAATCACTACACGTATCAAAGAATTTGATTCCTAGCAAGTAATTATATTGCTACCCCTATTCATATTCCTACTCAAGTAAATTCCCTAAAATTTAATTTCAGTAATTATATTCCTATTCCTGTCAAGATTACGTTTATCCCATTATAGTCATGGTGTGTGATTGATAGATGATCAAATCGCCCTTTGGGGACCTGCAAAGTATTATAGGTGGGGCAACTGAGCTACCCTTGACGAATAAAGTCATTTATTTTGCTAAACAACACGAAACAAAATGTCCGATAAAAAGGGAAAAAAACAGGAAACGAGGTGAATCACATTGATAGCTTCGTGTCCTATCATCTGAGGGCTCGATTTTCCTAAATCATTGATACTTTGTCTTCAGCTTTCTTCAAAATTACTCTTCTCTTGCTTTATTTATTTTCATTCGGCGGTAAGTGGTGTCTGGATCATCTTATACAGATTTCAACTATTTCTCTTCTTGATTTGTTCCAAGACAAGTTATCCAAGCACGCTGGAACTATATGAAATAAACAAGAAGTTACTTTTTTACAGTCTGACCTAAATCGATCGAACCTATTACTTTTATGGAGCAAAGTAGCAAACCCACCCACCAACCAAACAAACCTTTCAGGTAGCTCATCGTCCTAAAAATAGTGAATTGCAAAATCAACCGTCAGAGTCATGGCAATGGGGTGTGAACTAATTTCTAACTTATACTCCAAACTAACTTATTGCATTTTATGAGAAAGGTCATTCTCTCATAAAATATCGACTTAAAAATTGACTTGAGCCAATTCCTGACTTAAATGAATGAAAATAAATATAACATTCTCACTGCATATTTCTAAACTGACTTTAAACAAAAGTAAACCAAAAAATATTACCTTGTTGTATTGGTGAGAATTGGAAAAGATAATAGATTTTCATCTATTTTATGTTCTATATAATCATTTCCAAAAAAAAGTGGGGAAAAGGTGTATCACTGTATCGGTAGTTGGGTGGGTATATCAATATTTTTGGGTTTCAAGTTCGATACCAATTTGATTTAAATGGAGTAATACTAAATCCCAAAAAAGAAGCTACCAGGGTATGAATGACTTTGAATAGCACAAAAAAATAAGAAGAAGAACTTGGGAAATCAGTTAATAACGGTCCAGTCCGATACAATTTATAGTATTGTGGGCCTATCCTGGGCCCATACAATGATATGAATCGTCATTTTGTAATGCTTGTCGAGTAGGTCATTTAAGTAAGAAAGTTCGATCGAACATCGATAAGTACATGAACAAAATAGATTTGTACAATAAAAATAGGCTGACAAAATAATTTGAAACTTAAACTGTCCCTTTTTTTTCTCTTGTACAAAATTTGTATGGTTCATATATCTATCAATGATCCATCAAGCTAATTTTTTATGAGGATAACCTAGTCAGTGATTTCTACAAAATGACCTGTTCGGATCATTGTTATTGGCCCAGGATGAGATCACAAAGTCCTAAACTGAACCAACTGGATCCTTAGTAAACTGGATAGGACATTGGTCTTGAACTTGGACCCTGGGCACAGGAACTTTCACAATTGAACGATGTCTAGTTATCTGAAATTATGTGACTCCAACTAATGGAGTATTTATTATATAGTATAGACCAAACTGGGCCCCTCACTTTCCCCTTTAATCTTGTTGTTTGTCGTGTAGTTCTCCCCTCACTATCCCCTTCAATCTTTGTATTTCTTCAATGATTAATAAAATTGTTTGCCGTTCAAAAAAAAAATAGGCCCCCTAGCTATTATGGGCCCAAGAGATGAGGCCCTAGGCAGTCGCCTAGGTGGGCTTATACCCAAAGCCGGCCATAAATTTGTGTGAGCTAGAGCGTAGTCTTTTGAAAACATTCCAAATTACTAAGAATCGTGAGAATGAGGATTAAGAGTAAAAGCGCGTAAGAGCGGGAATTGAGAGCGAGGCGAAGAGTCTTGCCCTAAGATTATTTAACCTGGCAACAAACTCAATATTTTATTAAGGCCCCATTGAACTAACAAAAAATTAGCATATTTTAAAAATCAACCATCACATGAAAAGCAGTGAAAAGCCAAAAAACCAATAGTTTTTTTGTTAGTTGAACACCCCTTAAATATAGTTTTCAAAAGCAAAAGTATCCAAAACTATGGACTGGTTTTAGTGTTCATCACATATATATCCTTAATTCCTTATACATGCTCGTCACATTGCCCTTTAAAGCTTCTGTCTTCTCTTACAAGTACTAATCCGTGAGATGTAAATTATTGACATTTTGTGTATATGAGGCAAAGATGTGTGTGATATGTAGTGTATATTGTTTTGTTATATGGATGTCAGGTGCATAATAATGTGATGAGGAAACTGCTCTGAAATTTCCTTTGTCTGCAACAAAAATTTGGAAAGGAAATGTTTCCCATTCCTCCGTCAATTTCAAATTATTCCTTTCCCTTAGAAATTACTGATTAGTGATATTTAGGAAAAAAACAAATCCATATTCTGTGAACTGTCCATATCCATTTTTCATGGTTTTTGAACTTATTTCCATTTTCATATTTATTTCATTGTAGTACTTGACCTAACAAAGAGGGCATCATTATGAAGAAGAAACAGCCACGAAACTCAGCAGTTATATAAGCGTTGAAATTTGTATGCCTATACTCGAGGAGGGACGCAGAATTTAAAATATTGGGTGACCACGCGAACATTAAAAAAAATTATAATAGATAAAAGGAAATATAAAGTTGTAAAGATAATATCAAAAACTTTTGTTGCACACATAATCAATCAAAGTGCTAATAAAAACATTATCTTTCTCAAAACTACTGGTTGGGCGGGTGTTTTTTTTTTTTTTTTCAAAATGATATTGGACAGGTTAACATATATGATTTAATCATTTTGGCATAAAAATATGAAATGTGGGCCGCCTGAGGCCCATCCTTGCCTATATACTTCAAAAATTTCGCTGAATTAACTGTATATTCCTGCATTCATGCATGCAAACCAAGTAGTTTTCACAAAGCATAAGGTTGTATATTGAGCAGCTAAGGAAGGGATTTCAATCTCTCTGGTAAGCTGATAAATGAACCGAATCTAAAAATATTGATTGTTCAAATTTGGTTTGAAAACTTAACAAGCTTCAAAAATTTATTCAAGCTTGACTTGTTTATCAGAAAAACTTATCGCAACGAACTTTTGAGCCACTCACAAATTTATCTCTAGGATAGCTTGAATTTACTGAACATTAATTTACCATCTTAATTTCTACTTGCTTACTAGTTTGCTACTGGTTCTGAACGAGCCGAGTAGTAATTTGTTTGAGCTTCTTTCAAAAGCTTAACGAGTTTCATAAGGATGGTATTCTTGGATAGTGTTTATACAGAATCTTTAATGAGAATGATGTGGCAATGGCATATATATCTTTTAGACCCAATATGATGTTATACATGATAAATGTGAGTCTATATTTGTTGCATTGCTCCATTGTAATCAAGTGCAATGGTCTATAAAACACACGCCTACTTAAATGTATACGGGTATGTATTCTTTGGATCGCCTATAAATATTCATAAAATTTGCATACCATATCGAAACACACGTGTAGAAAGTCATCAATTTTGCATAAAGATTAGTAAAATCAAGACAAAAACTCATACAAATAAATGATATAAATCTATGTTCAATGTGAAATTTATATCCAAGTATTATTAATTTTCTCCCATTCATCTTAAGGATTGTATACAGTATTCACTCAAATGTAGGAGCTGTAATATAGTTGTACATTTACTTGTTTTATGACATGAGTACCCCAAAGGATCCTATGATCCCATGCAGGCTGCAGCTTCCTGGAAGGAGAAGCAACCCAAAACATTGTGTCTTTATATACCTCTCAAGTTTGTACCTTGGTTTCTATGGCTCACTCTTCCATCTGACAAATTCTCTCTCTCTCTCTCTCTCTCTCTCTCTCTCTCATTCATACACACACATTACTAAACCATATAAGAGATGTCTTTCACCTCGTTGATGGAAACTACCGATGATCCATTCCTATTCGAGGACTACTTCCCGTCGATGGTGGAGAGGCTTGGGGCAGAAGGGTTCATGGGGGAGCTATGCAACGGTTTCCGCCTCCTGATGGACGTCGAGAAGGGACTAATAACATTCGAGAGCTTAAAGAGGAACACCCTTCAATTAGGGTTAGTGGAACTGGGAGATGATGAGCTGATTTACATGTTGGAAGAAGGAGATTTGGATGGGGATGGGGCTCTGAACCAGTTGGAGTTTTGCATTCTCATGTTCAGATTGAGTCCCGGGTTGATGGACGGGTCCAAAAGATGGATGGAAGATGTGGGTGGTGCAACTGGAATCGCGGTGTAGGTTTTCTTTATTACAGTATAATTATATAGAATTGTATTGTTGATTTATTTTCATGATTTTAGTTTTTAATAAGTGTGGATGTTCTTGGTCATTTAATGTTATATTTATGATGCAAATAAAAATAAAATAAGTGGATGGTTTTATGCTCGTTGATCTTTCTGTCAGTGCATATAATACAGGTCGTATGACATTGTTTGGCTAAGCTAGTCTCCTACACCCATGGGGGGTTCAAAATGTCCGATAAAAAAGAAAAAAACAGGAAACGAGGTGAATCAAAGCTTCGTTCCGTGTCCTATGCATGACTCCTATCATATGAGGGCTCGATTTTCTTAAATTATTGATGCCTTGTCTTCGGCTTTCTTCAAAATTACTCTTCTCTTGCTTTATTTATTTTTATTCGGTGGTCAGTGGTGCTCAGGGATGCAAATGAACCAAGCCGTTCGTGAGCTCGGCTCGGCTCGGTTCGGTTCGAAAAGAGCTCGTTCGAACTAGATTCGTTAAGTTTTTATTGAGGCTCGACTCAAGCTCGAGTTCGTTAAAATCTTAACAAACAAGCCTGAGCACAGCTCGGTTCGATAAGGCTCGTTTATGTAAGCTCCAAAAGCTACGTCCCTTTTGTGGTTGGCACATCCATTTAACAAATCACATATTTACGTGTATCCAAAGGTTTATCGAATTGTAATTTTCTAAGTAGGAGTCTATATAGGAATAGAGTGGAATGAATCTCTTTTAATGTAATTCAAGGGTTAGTAGACGATCGGTTTCCATCTCAATCAATCGGCTTGTCAATCGGGTGGCTCCAAATTAGCACAGCCTATGATATGCAATTTTAAGAGTTCATAGATCAACTGTGGGATCAATCGAGTTTTCAATCAGGTACCTCAGAATTAGCACAGGACGAGATTGGTTTGGCATGCGATCAATCGGCTTCTACATGCGATTGATCGGATCTATATATTCTATAAAGCAGACATTCTTTTATGTCTAGGGCACTTTGGCTGCAAGAAAAAAAGAGAAAGCGGCTGTTTCTTTACAAGAGATAAAACCCTAGAGTTTCGTTTGAATCTTGAAGCAAGAATAAGATCAATGGATCTTTAATCTCTCCATCGATAATCAAGTTCAAGTTTCTTCCGGTGGATTTCTGGAAGAACGTTTGGAAGGCTCGAGGATTCGAGGCAGCAACAATCAAATACTTGGTGTGGTGAACGAGGAGTCGGCAACCGATCTTAGGTCAATTGCGAGGAATCTCAATTTTGAGTAAGGTCGTTTGTAATCACACAATGATTTTTATAGTGTTTGATTCCTTCCCGCGATTTTTGCCCATTTAGGTTTTTTCACGTATATCTTTGTCTTCATCATCGTCCTTTAATTCTTATTTATTTGCTTTAATTAATTAGTAGCAAAATAAGAATTTCAGTTTACTTTTTAGAGGAATAAAATAATAGAACTTCTTATTCCAATTTGATATCTTTTTTTTATCAGCAAAATAAAAACTATATAAATATAGGAAGAAGAACATAAAGGGGAATGGCTGATAAGACATCAACCACACCCGAAACAAAGACAGGTACGCATGGGCCAACATGGCCAAGCAATGAAACGAAACAAGCTATAGATGATACAGCCCACATAGCCAAGAAAAGAAACAACATAAGATCAGGAACCATAGCTGCAAAAAATACCCAACATCCCAATTTGATATCTTAACGTACTATCTTTTAAAAAACTTATTAAATTTCACTATTATTTTGAAATTGAGACTATTTTCCTGTAGAGTATATAGATATATAAAACATACATACATGTACAAGTAAAACTTTTTTTGTTGTCTGAAGCCCATTGAATTATATGTACTCCCTCCGTCCCGGAAAGTTAGACACTTTCACTATTCCAGCCCTACGAAAAAATTGTCTATATCTTTGAATCCGTAATGTTTTACATAAGCAATATGGATCTCGTTTGATAGATTTTAATTAGTTCTTTTAAACAAAGTTTTGAAAATCACATAAAACATTATGAATTGAAAGATATATGCAATTTAGAAATGGCACGCAATCCCAAAAGTGTCTAACTTTAGGGGACGGAGAGAGTATATTTTTTTGTTGGCTCGTTAAGGCTCGTGAACAAGCTCGAGCTCGAGTCAAGCCTAGGCCAGCTCGGCTTGTAAAGCTTTTACTAAGCTCGAGCTTGAGCTCGAGTTCGTTAAAAACTTAATAAACAAGCTTGAGTATAGCAAAGCTCGGCTTGGCTCTGCTCATTTGCAGCCCTCGGCTAAGCCATCTTATACTGATTCCGAAAAATTCTCTTCTTGATTTGTTCCAGGAAGATCCATGCATGTTGAAACTATGAAATAAACAAGAAGTTATTTTCTTACGATCTAACCTCAAGAATCGAGAACATATCAATTTTATGGGAAGCAAGCCCATGACCATCAACCAAACAAACAAACCTTTCAGGGTAGCTCATTGTACTAAAAATAGTGAATTCTATCATGGCTTATTCTTGCAAAGTCACCCGTCAGAGCCATGGCAATGGGGTGCGAATTTTTGTTCTAATTTCTAACTTAACCTCAAAATTGACTTATTGTACTTTACGAGAGAGGTCATTCTCTCATAATATATCGACTTAAAAATTGACTTAATTAAGGGGGTGTTTGGGAACCTCATTTTTAATTTTTAATTTTCAACTTTTTGACTTTCTAGTTTTTTGGGTTATGGTGAGAATGTGTTTTGAATCTTTGGGAGAAATGTGCAGAATGTATTTTGTAACAGAAGTAGTGTTTGGAAGATAGGTGCAGAATATATTTTGTAGGTCTTTTTCTTAATCAAAATGGGAAAAGTGGAAAATGAGAAGTCAAAAAGCTCATTCCAACCTACTTCTGACTTCTCTTCTCTAACATCAAAAATTGATAACTCATTTTGTGAGAATTCATTTTGAGAATGAGTTGCCAAACATGCAAAATAAAAAAATGAAAAACTCAAAAGCCAAAAAAGAGGTGGCCAAACACCCCCTAAGCCAATTCCTGACTTAAAAGAATGAAAATGAATATAACATTCTCACTGCATATTCTAAACTGACTTTAAACAAAAGTAACAAAAAATATTACCTTGTTGCATTGGTGGGAATTGGAAAAGATAATAGATTTTCATCTATTTTTTATGCTAATCATTTTCGAAAAAAAAGTGGGGAAAAGGTGTATCACTGTATTGGTTGTTGGTTGTTGGGTGGGTATATCAATATTTTTGGGTTTCAAGTTTGATATTCCCTCCGTCCCTTTTTAAGTGTGTTATTTTGTAATTCCAATTTATTTTCTCTCACATCAATTTTTACAACTTTTATATCTACTTTCCACTACTTACCATTATCAATATAATAATACCCACTGACTTTTATAAAAGGAATCTAGCTTTAAGGGCAACATAGAAAATGTACCCACTAACTTTTCAAAATAAACACTTATTAAGGAACGGCCAAAAATGAAAATGTCTACACTATAAAAGGGACGGAGGGAGTACCAATTTGATTTAAATGGAGTAATACTAAATTCCAAAAAACAAGCTACCAGGGTATGAACGACTTTGAATAGCAAAAAAGAAAAAGAAAAGAAAAGGGTTGAGCTTGGAAAATCAGTTAATAACGGTCCAGTCCGATACAATTTATAGTATTGTGGGTCTATCCTGGGCCCAATACAATGATATGAATCGTCATTATATAATGCTCATCGAGTAGGTCGTCTAAGTAAGAAAGCTCGATCAAATATCGATAACTACATGAACGAAACAAATTTGTACAATAAAAATAGGATGATGAAAAAATTTGAAACTTAAATTGTCCCTTTTTCTCTTGTACAAATTTGTATTGTTCGTATATCTATCAATGATCGATCAAGCAAATTTTATAAGAAAATGACTTAATCAATGATTTCTACAAAATGAACTGTTCGGATTATTGTTATTGGCCCAGGATGAGCCGACAAAGTCCTAAACTGGACCAACTGGATCCTTAGTAAACTGGATAAGACCTCGGTCCTGAACTTGGACCATGGGCACAGGAACTTTCACAATTGAACGATGTCTACTTATCTGAAATGATGTGACACAACTAATGGAGTATTTATTAGTAAAGAGAGAAATGCTGACTGAAAGAGTACTGGTTTTATTGATGATGGAAGATTACACGAGGATGAGAGAGAGAGAGAGAGAGATTCTAAAAGTCTGCTTTGAAATGAGCAGATTACAGCTTTTCATAGACACGACGCGCTACTGTAGCAGTTACTGTAGATCACGTTTAGGATTCTTCTCCCATGTTTTGAATTCTTCTTCTGATCATCTGTCAATATTACTTCTTTCGATTTTTGCTTTTTTCTGCCTTTTGCATTTTTATTTCAATTAATGAATCCGAAAGATCTGCGTCCTCCGGATAAACTTTGGTATCATCTTCTGGATTTTGTGATTCTCTTGCTAAACAAAGGTATGGGTTTTGATCTTCCGGTTGAGAGGACATAGAGACGTCACTTTTGAGTCCGCCTAGGGCCTTGAGTTGCTAAATACTGATTTTTAATGAGGTCCATTAGCTTGATATCCTGCTCATGTTCTGATAAATCTGGATACAGATGTTGGACCATAAGCTTCATTTGTTGAATAAAATGACCCTCGGGGCTACTGGTTTGAGGATTCTGACTCACGTAGTCAGCTTGATATTTTTCTATGATTTCGATGATAAATGCAAGGCATTTATCAGTCTCAAAACGAATCCACCATTTAACAAAGAAAATTCTTTGAATTTCAGGTATACGGAAATGGTCATGAGTAAATTCATAATCCCATCGCCAAATCCATGCAATTCTGAATTCGGTACAGTAGCATAGAAGGTCTTGACCAATTGGAGGAGTTACTGTTGTTTTCCCTTTAAGCTTTAGATGATAATTAAACCATGCAGAAAATGGTTTCTGAAGGGATTCTGGTAAAATTTCAATTTCAGGAGCGTGGTATTCCCACCAATAGAGAAACCATGAAGGGAAACCTGTGGTTGCTAGAATCTGCGGATTAATACTGAAGAACCACGAATGGGATCGAACTGGGTTCTGATAGTACAATGCATATGTCCAGGCTCGGACATAATCCCAGTAGTTATATTTCTGATTATTAATTTTCAAGGTTCTGGTAGCAAAGGTTGATAATCCCCATTCATGTGGATGAATTACTCTAACTATATAACATTTAGAGCAAGTGATAGGAGATCTGGTGTCATCTACTGTTAAATGATGATGTTCGAGTTGTACCGATGATGTTTCAGTGAAGATCGCCTCGTAGATATACCGAGGTTTTCCTTCTTGAATAGTGTATTGTTGACTCTGGAGGTACCTTTCTGTAAGGTACCAAGCATCATGCTGCCATTGTAAATCACTTCTTGAAAGGGTGATTACTGGTTCTGATATATTTTTCTTGACATATTGGGGTCCTTGCTCCAATGCCTCTTTAGCACTTTTCTGCTTAGACTGAGAGGATTCTCCCAACTTCGGGTATTCTGATAAAGATAGGGATTTTCCTCTTCCTTGATACTGATGATTTGCTAGGTTTTTTTTTCACGCCCACGACCACGACCTCGATCTGGTGGCTCCATGAATCTCTGTAAGAATTAGTAATAACTTAGGCAGCAAGAATATTAAGACCTTTTTGAAGTCTTTTTACAGTAAATTTCATCCAATAGTTGGTTGACTCTTTATCTACTTGAAGATTAGTTCTGAGGATGTCGAGCCTTTTATTAAGCTCTCTAATCCAGTACAGAAGATTGGTCTTGGTATGAGGTTCGAAGTACTGCTTGAATCCATAAGCGATTCATTTCATCGATATATTGCGTGTATATTATATATATATATATATATAGGGCGATTCACTGGACACAATGAATAACACAACATTTTACAAAAAAAAAATTTGTGAGCCTCACGCAAATGATCAGAACCGTTCAATTTGTTTAAAACATGTTTTTAAGGATTTCCATACAAAAAATCAACTCATTTGGATATTAGTAAGTGATTGATCGGTTCATTCAGTCGATTCCTGTCAGATTTTCAAGATAAAACTGAATGAACCGATCAAGCTAATATTATATTATATTTCTCAAAACTATTGGTTGGGCGGGTATTGAGTTGTTCAAAATGATATTGGGCGGCCGAACATATATGAATTAATCGTTTTAGCATAAAAACCTACTTTAATTCTAGTAAAAATATGAAACGTGGGTAGGGCGATCGCCTAGGCTAACTCGCCTTTCGGCCATCCTTGCCCATATACTTCAAAAATTTCCGTGAATTAACTATATATCCTGCATTCATGCATGCAAACCAATTAGATTTCACAAAGCATAGGGTTGTATACTGCATGGGCTGCTAGGGAAGGTGTGAGCTCCAAAAAGCCGCGTTCTCTTTTTCGGTTGGCAATTCCATTTGACAAATCACATATTTACGTGTATCCCATTATTTATCGAGTTGTAATTTTCTAATAGCAAGTCTATATAGGAATAGAGTGGAAGGAATCTTGTTTTATGTAATTTGACGGTTAGTAGATCAATCGGTTTCAGCTAGGATCAATCGGCTTAAAAAAAAAACAATGGTATTTCAGCTTCAGCTCGGGTAGACCACAGGTCGGGTAGATCGGCAATTCAATCAGGTAGCACAGTTCGTTTATGGTTCTGCAAGCGATCAATTGACTTTTACTTCGATCGATCGCATCTGCAACAAATATTAAAAGGATCCGTGTTTTCTTTCTAGGGTTGTTGAACCTCTTGTTTTCAAACCCACAAAAATCCTAGAGTATTGAGAAATCTTCAAGCACAAAATCTATGGAACTTTAATCAAAGCTTCCAGTGGTTTCTACATCAATCATCAATCAACTTTGAGTTTCTTCCGATGGAATTCTGGAAGGAGTTTTGGAAGGCTCGAGGAGTCGAGGCAGCAGCAATCAAGCAGGGGTACGGTGAACGAGGATTCGACTATCGTTCTTGAGTCAATTGTGAGGATTCTCAATTATGTAGTAAATGCTATTGTAACTGTATGATGTTTTCTATAGTGCTTGATTCATTCCCATGGTTTTTCCCATTTAGAATTTTCCATGTATACCGTGTGTTCATCGTATCTTGTTTATTCCTTACTTTTGCTTATCGTTGGACTAAAGTAGCAGTGTAGGAATTTCATAAGGGATTTCAGTCTCTCTCATAAGGTGATAAATGAACCGAATCCATTAATTGTTCAAACTTGATTTCAAAACTTAACAAGTTTTAAAAATTTATTCAAGCTTGACTTTATTTATCAGAAAAACTAATCACAACGAACTTTAATTGAGCCACTCGCGAACTGATCTCTAGGATAGCTTGAATTTATTGAACATTAATTTACCATCTTAGTTTCTACTTGTTTACTAGTTTTCTACTAGTTCCAAACGAGCCGAGTAGTAATTTGTTCGAGCTTCTTTCAAAAGCTTAACGAGTTTCAAAAGGATGTTCAATCTTGTTTTATTTTTGAAAAACCCTAGCTCGTCTAGGTCCATAGATATGTTATGTTTGATCTCCTTAATTAATTAACTCACTAAATGATAAATAAATTAAACCAATCTAATAACGGAAAGCAATCAATCGAAGAACACAACAATATTTGTGAAAAATCTCTAAATGAGTCCAAACCACGGGAATGAATCAAAACACTATATTCATGTATCTTACTTACGATTTGAATCCTCACAATCGGCCTAAGATCTATTTTCCAAATCCACGTTCACCACCCAGTGTCTGACCGCCACTGCCTTGAATCCACAAGCTTTTTGTTTGCTGCCCGGAAATCCACCAAAGGATTTTGAATTGCCTAGGAATCCTCCTTAGGACTTTTCTCACAATAGTTTTAAGAAACGATTGTTGAATAAACCTCTTGGATATGTATTTTATGTTCAATGATATATACATAGATATATGGTATCTGTACTCCAAGATTCAAACCAAAAAAACCTTTGGGTATTTCTTATCATTAGTCCAATAAGAAGTTAATAGAGTCCGAGATACACACTGTGTGTGTGCAAGTGTAAATCTGTGGAGAGGGAGAGGGGGAGTGGATAGTTTTTTTGTATGGGGTGGGTTTATATTTGGTGGGTGGTTGAGTTCAAGTAATTTTACTATTTTGTCCTTACGGTTAATTAATATTATAGAAAAAAAACAATTGTGAAATATAATTTTTTTATAGAGACAATATTGGAAATCACTTTTATGACGGAGTTTCAAAAATGTGTTCACACCAATTGGTGTTCTCCCGTTCTATATGGAGTGGAATTAATAAATTAGCACGACCCATATGACTTGTCTCGTTTGTTGAGGCAGTAGTTTGGTGAAGCAACATGAATAATCGTATGAATTCTTTGGTAGTGATAGCTATGAAGAAACCATTATGCCAATTGACCAATATTTGTCCCAAAAAAGAGTCTTAACGGTTTTGTATGTATGACCAATCATGGTACAGGTGATGTACGAAAGTATGAAAGAACGGGTGGAAATTGTGGTCGATTCAGAAAAAGTTTCTGACGACTATATCACTAACACACGAGACTAACACACGAGAACGTGAAGCTTTTGACAAATTAACCCAAGGCTTTACCGCCAAGATCATCCCACCGTTATTCAGATTTACTACTTCAATTCAATTTTTCCAGTTGCATTTCAATAAACAGCTTTAATCATTATTTCATAGGGAGGACCGAAAAGTGGGTGTGGTTTTCGCTAAATAGTATTTTGGTGTTTTGATATAATTAAAAATGGGTGTGGTTTCCGCTAAATAGTATTTTGTGATGTATGTGAGTACAATAACTTGCATTGAAATACATGAAAACTAGTAAAATACAGAAAATACCGTGATAAAAACTCAACCTTAATTTTGTTGTTCTGATCATTTTTGACGTTTAAGGTTTGGAGTCGCATTCTGGATCAAAGTGAAGTTCAACATCATCCAGGGCCGGCCCAAAAGTTTGGAGTGCTCTAGGCCTAGTCCAAAAAATGTGCTCTAAGAGTACAACGCTTAAGTAAATTTTTCCAGCAACAATCACACTACGAAAAAGCCAAAACAATATAAAAGGTCTTTTTTTAGTTTTCTAATTTCCCTTGTCTGCTGTGCTCTGCCGACTATGCTAAGCTTAAAACTTAAAAGTAAAATATATTTTTTATTATCAAGGGTCCTTTTTTAGTTTGGGCCTTTTCATTTTTGTTGGGTCTTCTTATTGTTCTTGGGCCTTTTTATTTTGGATCATATTGGATCTTTTTATATTTGTTTTTGGACTACAAAAGACCCCTAGTAAAGCCTAACTACCACTTAAAATTCATGGGGTGCCCCTAATTTGGAGAGTTTTGTGAGTGCCCTAAGCCCAGGCCTTATGGGCCTTGGGCCGGCCCTACATGCATCACTATACATGTACAGTTGAGGATTTCAAGCTTACTTTGGGGAGACTTTAATTTGTTCTTGTGGTATCTTTGCATGTTCTCATGAGGGTTCTAAAATTAGCTAGGCGTTCTCATGGCGATGGACACCTTCTTTCTTTTATACCGAGTACTCAGTGTCTAATCAGATGAGTCGGACTAGTTGGTGAGGGGCCTTTTAATACCTCTGCGGCGAATATTCGAACGCTACTCTCATCCAATGTTGTATTAGATGTTTGTTTTTTGTTTATTATTTGTGGTGGTATGGTTGCCAACTTTGTTTGGTATGGGTTCCTTTGGCTCTCTCTAATGCTTTTGATTGATCCCTTTCTCGATGTACCCGTAAAGCTCTAAAAAATATTTTTTTACTGATAAAAAAAAGGCAAAGTTTAATTTATTTTTTAAAAAAAGTTTAAGATGCCACTAAAGATGGTGATCAAACGGCGTTCGCTGTGATAATGTGATGCATGTGATTATTGGAATCGTATTAAGCTAATTAAGCCCTGATCAACCATTGAATTGTCTTTTTCACGCAAAACGAGAAACGACGACATTATTAAATATAACCAATTGGCATTTAAAACAAAATGTAGGGGTACCTTGAGATTTTCAGTCTCCTAATAGAGTAATTTTTCAGTTGTCTTCACATGACTCAACACTCTTATACTATTCACTATATATTTCGACGGGAGCGATAAACTTGGTATTAGGACCCACTTAAAGGTGCGGTCGATAAAGTGTGTTACGATACCATGTGACGGATTCTAAGATCACAGAATAATTTTTCCTCCTCACGCATGCTACTTCATAAAATAAAATAAAAAAACCCTCTACACGTTGGTATCAACGTGTCCCTGTCCAATGGATCGAGCTCACTCTTCTTTTTTTTTTGAATATTTGACTATCTTTTAGTATTTTTGTTTATTGTAGAATTTAATAGGTTTAATAACTTGTACACACATATTCTTGGCTCTTGGTTATTTCATGTTCACTTGTCAGTAGTAGTATAAAATTTTCAGTGCAACCATTGCACCACGTGATCGCATCAACAAGGTGCAACAAACTATTAATGTAACTATTCTACCGAAACATAATTGCGGAGTACGATTTTTTTCACTCACCTAAAAAGTGGGTGAACATTTTTTTTTGTGTCAAAACGTTAGAATATTTATTAAGAACAAAGAAACTAATACATCAAAGAAGATAGTTATCTCATTCTAAAGAACACAATAACCAATTGGTTGATACTCTAAAAATCAAATTAAGGCAGCACATTTTAAATACTAGCATATATAGTACAAATTTCATTATGAGTTAACAACAACAACAACAACGACAACGACAGTATCTTTGTACTAATATTCATTAGATGGAGGAAGAAGCGGGAGTGACTGAACACATGCAAAGTTAACTCTCGATAATACATGTACAAAGTTATTAATTTTAAAACAATTTATTACTCCCTCCGTCCCGAATTTGTTGTCCATTTACGGGTTTGCGTGCCATTTTTCAATTACTTATATCTCTCAATCTATAATGTGTTTTACAATTTTGAAAATTTTGTTTAATAGTACTCATCGAGAACTATCAAACAAAATCCATATTGAATATATATAACATTACACATTGAAAGATATAACCAATTTTTTGAGGTGCAGTAAATAGTGAAAATGGACAACAAATATGGGACGGAGAGAGTATTGAAATAGTGGCCTCCGGCCGGAAAATTGAGTAACGTGATGCAGTTGAATTGAATTTATGTGCTTAATACCTTACTTGTTTTGTTCGAAAACTGAAATACCAATAACAGTATTATATGTTTTCGCTCGTGTGAAAAAATTTCCCAAGGCTTATTATAAATACAGACAATGTAACCCGGTCTGTGAAACAGCAGCACCATAAACATGGAGGCTGCCGGTACCGCAGCCAAATCCCCCCTCCACACGCTCACCTTCTCACGTGCAACGGCCGCGAACCATATATTCGCGGCCGTTTACACGTGCGCCATCCTGGCCCTGCTCTACCACCATGTACACACAGCCCTCCACTCCACCACCTTCCTCTCCTTCTCTCTCTCCCTCTCGCTCCTACTCTCCGACTTCCTCCTGGGCTTCATGTGGACCACTACCCAGTCCTTCCGCATGCGGCCAGCCCACCGCCGCGTCTTCCCGGAAAACCTCCGAAAAGCGATGAGAGAGGAGGATTTTCCGGCGATGGACGTGTTCATATGCACGGCAGATCCTCACAAGGAGCCGCCAATGAGCGTTGTGAACACGGCATTGTCGGTGATGGCGTACGATTACCCGGCCGAGAAGCTGTCGGTTTATGTCTCGGACGACGGTGGTTCGGATTTGACTCTGTTTGCTTTTGTGGAGGCTGCTAAGTTTGGAAGCCACTGGTTGCCATTTTGCAGGAGGAACAAAGTTGTGGAGAGGTGTCCTGAGGCTTACTTCAGGTCGAATTACCCTCAGTGCACTGAGACAAAACAAATGAAGGTAAAATTACTTCTTATTTACAAATTACTGTACTTCTCATTGAGATCGAAATCGAACTACTAGTTGAGTGTGTGTTTTCTTCATCTTTTTTTGCCTCTCTCTTAACTAGTAGTAATTTTTGTTTAGAAGTGACTGTTTTTTACTGGAAGCAAATGGAACGGTTTATGTCTTGCCAGCTATGTTTAAGTATTTTCCTATGTAGCCCGGTTCGCGACTTGATTTTATCAAGTGAGGAAGAAATTTGAAAAAGTCTAAGATTTTTGCCCTATCAAGATTTTATCAATTGGCAAACTAGGCCAGATAGAGGGGATGTGTTCGCGACCAGTGTCGATGCAAGATTTGTGTCAAGAAGGGCTAAGTCAATTATATCTTCATGTTTATAATAAAAAAATATATTTTTTAAGTATATATCGCTACTTGAAAGGTCTGAAGAAGAGATGATATATATTGCATACATGTGCGTAGCCACCATTTAATGTTATGCACGCAACCTGAAAAATGATAGATGCCTTGAAATTTTAGGAATCTTTACCCACACAA
Organism: Gaultheria prostrata; assembly: GCA_036023075.1. Taxonomy (NCBI): domain Eukaryota; kingdom Viridiplantae; phylum Streptophyta; class Magnoliopsida; order Ericales; family Ericaceae; genus Gaultheria; species Gaultheria prostrata. The sequence goes on along the minus strand of JAXBDA010000669.1, from coordinate 36,648 downwards.
ATTGCAATGTTAAGAAATTTTTACTCGAGGGACTTGCAAGGGCCAATATCACATAGAATTTTTCTTAATTAATCTAAAAATTACTAGTATAATACGAGAGAATATTTGGAGTTGTGCAGGGGTCCGGGTCCCTCTTGCACCCCCTTGAGACCGCTGTTCATGACTAATTTTCATCACTTCCTAATTATCACATAACATTATTTAGGTGGTACTCCCAAATATTTAAGTAGAGACAAATCATCCGATTTGAATTATTATCGTTCATTTTTTTGGATGATTAGAGGACAAAGAGAGTGACCCACATGATACTCAGGAGCAGCTAATAATTAGTCTGCTTTGACATGTTCTTGGAGCTGCTTAATCGTGATGCTTCGATATTCAAAAAATTAATAAAATAAAAATTTATGGTCCCGAGTAAAAAGAAGAGGACAAATAAGGTGGTGGACACATGCAGTTGCGGCCAATAAACAGCTAGCTAGCTTTCTATCGACTTGCATCGGCACGAGGCCGACCGTTCACGTTATTACTCCACAGAAAGTCAGAAACTAATAATGTAGGAAAACCCAAAAAAGAGAATTCCTTTCGACCCCATCTTTCCCAAATTTTAAAAGCTTACTGATATAGTAAAATGTAATTATTATTATATAATAGATAATTAGTATAAAGAAGTTCTGAAAAACCTGTATAATTTTGAATTTATATAGTTAAAAAGTAAAGATAAGTAATTCTACATTGTCATGTAAATTTTCTCAATTTTGTTTCATAGAAGAAAATAATTACACATGGACGTTGTGATTGTCAACCAAACAATAAAATCATGTCATATACAATACAATAATACACTACACAATCTACACGATACGTTGAGTATGGAATAAGGACAGAAGGATGGAGTACTGACAGGGCCGGTTCTAAGAGTTGGGTGTGGCGGGCAGGCCTATGAGAACTTTTTAAAAGGGGCTCTTGTAATCAAGTTTTTCGCCTTTTTCAGGAAAAAAAAAACAGTAATTAAACTCTTGTGATCAAGTTTAGTCACAACATCTTTTGAATGAATATTATAGCCAAGTCATTCAATTTTTCTTGTGGCATAGTTGACTGGAGATAAGATTTGATAAACTTGAACTTCAAAAAGATTTTTTCTCTGTAGGGAACTATAACTTGCATAGTGGAATATATTTTACAAATAATCCATGCATTTGAAAAATAATCACCTATTATTCAAATAATTGAATATTTCCTTTAGCTTTCTTGTTTCTTTTGGTAAAACATCCTACAAATTGCTCCCTATCGCATATAATAAATTACAAATTGCTCCTTATCACCCTAGTTTTATTATACAAAATTTTCAAAATCATAGAAACCGTTATAAACTAGTAAAAGATAATGGACAAGCCAATTGAGATGGAAAAAATACTTTTTAAGGGTAAAACTATAAAGTGACCATGTTTTCATGGATGTTTTTAGAAATGGGGCATATATTTTGGGACATTCCAAAATGAAAAGAGGGTCCAGCAATTTAAGATGGAGGGAGTAGTAGTTGGGAAATTCAACAAAATCTGATTAACATCGTCAAATCCCAATTCAATGGATCAAACTATCCTTTTGTAGCTTATAAAAAGCTATTTTCATATATGTACAACCTTTTATTAATTAGCTACAAAACAAAGTTTGGTCCATTATAATTAGGATTTGATAATGTCAGACAGATTCTGTCGAATTTTCTAACGGTTACATCCTTATAAAGGATAATTTGTTGTGCGATAATTTTTCAATGTCAAGTGTCTATAATTTCTAGAAACTTCAGGGGTGGTTTTGGAATTAACCCAAAAGAATAAAAAAAAAAAAAACTAGTGGCGGTACTTGCCATATCTCCATTAATGTCACCATATGTTGCTTGTTTCTAGCTGCTACTCTATGTTCTATCTCTACAGTAGTGGCAATGCAATTATTACATAGAAAATAAATATTTATTTCCGAATTAAATAGACTCGCCACTACTAGATTTTTTTAATCTTCCGTGCTCTAGTTTTTTTTCCCTAATGTTATTATAGTTTTTGGTAGGGTTGATGAATATTCATAATGCAATTTGTATTTTTATTTTTTAAATATCTATTTTTATCACCACAGAGATAAAATCCTGACTAAATCCTTACAGAAGAGTGATAAATTGCCGATAGTACTCCTATTTATTTCTAGTCATTAATCCAATACACGACCCATATGATTTGTCTCGTTTGTCGAGGCAGTATAGTTTGGTGAAGTGACATGCATGAAAAATCCTATGAATTCTTTGGTAGTGATAGCTATGAAGAAACCATTATGCCAATTAACCAATATTTGTCTCAAGAAAGAGTCTGACGGTTTTGTGTGTATGAACAATCATGGTACAGGTAATGTACGAAAGTATGAAAGAACGGGTGGAAAATGTGGTCGATTCAGGAAAAGTTACCGACGACTGTATCACTAACGCACGAGAACGTGAAGCTTTTGACAAATGGACCCAAGGCTTTACCCGCCAAGATCATCCCACCGTTATTCAGGTTTACTACTTCAATCCAATTTTTCCGGTGCATTTCAATAAACAGCTTTAATCATCATTTCATAGGGAGGACGGAACCAAGATTTTATGTTAGATGTATTGAACACATATAGTTCATGGGCGATGCGCGCTCTGCCATGAATAAACACAGCTTTAACTTGTTTGCTAGGCTCTATCATTTACTATGGAAGAACAAAAAAAAGTCCTAATTTCTCCAAATAATTCTTCCTAAGTTCTTTCTTCCATTCCTCAATTTATCTACTCTCACTGCAACTCTTGCCAAACAGGTTTTGCTGGAGATAGGCAAAGACAAAGACATCACAGGCCAACCAATGCCAAATCTTATCTATACATCTAGACAGAAAAGCAAAACCTCACCACATCACTTTAAGGCTGGTTCTCTAAATGCATTGGTAAGCTAAATTAGCTCAGGGATAAATTTCTACTGCTGTTAACCCATACCATGTACCATATCAAAGGTCACAATTTTTTGGTCTTGTTTGGTTTTATATCACTACAATTTGTGATCCAGCCGAAAGCAAGTATTTTGGGTGTTTGCCAGTTCTAATGTTAATCTTTTTCTTGTGCTTTTCACTGTCATGTTTTAAAGCTTCGAATATCAGCCGTCATGACTAATGCACCAATAATCCTGAATCTGGATTGCGACATGTACTCGAACGATCCCCAAACGCCTCATCGGGTCCTATGTTACTTCTCCGACACTACAATCAGCCATAAACTAGGATACATCCAGTTTCCGCAACGCTTCCATGGACTCAATAAGAATGACATCTATGCTAGTGAGTACAAACGTTTGTACCTAATGAATCCGACGGGAATGGATGGGTTGGAGGGCCCACACTATGTTGGGACGGGTTGTTTTTTCTCTCGCCGAGTTTTCTTTGGAGGCCCCTCATCTTTTGTGTCACCCGAAATACCTGAATTGAGGCCTGACCATGCCATAAACAAGCCCATTCAGACCCAATCGATTTTGGCTATGGCACACCATGTAGCAAATTGCAAGTATGAGGACCAGACCTCTTGGGGTTCCAAGGTAAGCTTATAAGTCGTTATTGTTCAAATTGTATCATTTTAAAGAGCTCAAAATCGCTATATATTGATATTGAAACCTTGATGTTGGACCCAAAATTTGCAGTTGGGCTTCAGATATGGGTCTTTGGTTGAGGACTATTATACGGGCTACCGGCTTCATTGTGAGGGATGGAAGTCTGTGTTTTGCCATCCTAAGAGGCCTGCATTTCTAGGTGATGTACCAATCACCCTCAATGATGTGCTAAATCAAAACAAGCGATGGTGCGTGGGCCTTCATGAGGTGGCGTTCTCCAAGTACAGTCCAGTAACTTTTGGTGTCCGGGCTATGGGCCCCATAATGGGTCATTGCTATGCACACAATGCTTTCTGGCCCATTTGGTCCATTCCACTCACCATTTATGCCTTCCTCCCTCAGCTGGCTCTCCTCAATGGATTCTCCATTTTCCCAAAGGTATGTCACTCCCTTACTTTCATCCACTCACGATTTGTTGTATATGTTTGCTACCAGTACCACTCAAGTAAAATTCTGGCTCCGTCCCTGACCACAATTAGTAGGCTTCATGTATATATTAATGTATTGATCAACATGGAAATCTTCATGTCATAGGCATCGGATACTTGGTTTCTTTTGTACGCATTTGTGTTCATCGGAGCCTATGCACAAGATTGTCTCGACTTCATTTTATTTGAAGGGACATTTCAAAGGTGGTGGAGTGACCAAAGAATGTGGATGCTAAGGGGAGTCACATCTTACCTTTTTGCATCAATCGAATTCTTAAGCAAGTGCTTGGGCATTGCCACAAAGGGATTCAATGTGACGAGCAAAGTACTAGATGGCGAGCAGAGCAAGAGGTATGATCAAGGGACCTTCGAATTCGGAGTCCAGTCCCCGATGTTTGTGCCACTATCAACAGCAGCAATAGTGAACTTGATAGCGTTTTTTGGAGGGTTGATTGCAATTTTCAAGGGAGGCGATTTGGACGGGTTATTTGTGCAGATGTTTGTGGCTGGTTTCGTGGTGGTGAATTGCTGGCCAATTTATGAAGCCATGGTTTTGAGGACTGATAAAGGGAGGATGCCTACTAAGACTACTCTCATTTCCACATTTCTTGCTTGGGCTTTATACACAGCAGCTTCTCACATAACACAGATATGAAGGTTGGTGGAGCCGTGGTAGGGGGTTTATTGTCATTATCATTTTTATTCCACTTTGCATTTCAAAATGCATTTTATTTGATTAGTCTTAATAAATTCTTAGGAAGTAGCATAATTTAAGGACAGGAGATCATCTTTTTAGGAAAATAAACAGCATTGTTTCATGCAAAGTTATTAATCTCGTCCCGTACCGGTCGGTACTTGCCGTATGTCCCATACCGGAAGGAAAACGGGGTAATGCACCTAATGTTCCGTACCGCTCACAATACTGCCCAATACCGCTAGTTCCGGTCCATCTCGGCCATTTCCCGGATACTGGCCGGTACAATTTCTTTTTTTTTTCAAAACATGAAATCATTAATTCCGGTTGGGGTACTATTAAAATTACAGCATACCTCAGCCCTATAGTGTAATTTTCACTACGAAATACTTTACCCTAACCCATTCTCACTCCAGAACTCACTTTCTATTTTCCTAATCCTCTTCTGCCGTTCTACGATGGAAGCGATTTCAGCAATCTCCATGCCGTTTGATTAATTTATTGACATTCCAAATGAAAATGAAAGTCAATACAATTGGTGTGGTGCTGACTGCTACTTTGGAGGAGAGCAAGATCCCTATCATTATGTTGTTGACTGATATGTTAGGCTTTTGTTATGTTGATGTCTTTAAGTCTCTCTAGAGAACTTATATGCTAGTTTTTTGGTATGCTTTATCACGCTAAACTTATATGCTAGTCTTAGTCTTTTGGATGTTGGAGTGGTTGTTTTTTTTATGATATGAAGTATAGGAATGGTTTCATTTTGCCTATGCAAATTTATGATGCTTAATTTTTTATGTTGAATTGCATAATTTTGGAGGATTATAACGTAGTTTGTTGCGATCAATCCGGAACGGTACGCCGGTACCAGGACATACCGTCCCAATAAGAAAACCGGGACGCTCGCCAGTACAAGATTAATAACTTTGGCTTCATGTGCTACAATTTCTATTTGCCTCTTCTCAATAGTCAAATCCATTTCATATGTTCCAAAATACAGTAGTCCCTTTTAAAAAGGGTTTCTGCAACAGTTTAGTGGTTTGGTTATTTAAGGTTGTGGTTGGCTTTACGTTCATGCGTACATATCAAAAAGAATAATTGGTAACATAATTTTCGTATCGATACAAATATACGAAATGATGTAGCTAGTTATGTACCATAAATTACGAGCTGCAACAACGGGTACTCAATTAATTTGAAGAAAAGATCACAACATTTCACATCATTCTGCATCGAGTTCTCAAGACAAATTCTGTCTTTATAGCACTAATGTTTTGAGAAAAAACCTCAGAAACACCACTGATACAATTGTACCTCACTACAGGGAAGAAGGCGCGTACAAAGCCAAGCAATATGTAAAAAATGTAAAAGAGAGAGCATGAGATGTTTAATCCCACTGCCATTGGGGTTTCCATGAGCATTGTGCTAATCCCTTAAAACTTTTTGGGTGAATCAACCGCCTATATGTATCTGGGTTCGAGTCTTATCGCTTTGTTGCAACAGCTTACCCTTATTTCTTTCGCACCAAAAAGAACTAGGTATAGATGTTCAACTGTTATGTGTTTGAATAGTAATAACTACAAAATCTTGATGGGAACAAGTACCCATCTCACTCTCCATGCAAGTTGATTCACTACCGATAGAACTGGACGATCCTTCCATTCGTACCGTTTGATCAAGTACTCTTGAATCATTGCCCACATCTGGGTTAACTCTACCCATTTGTTGTTGTTGTGATTGCTCTTGAGAAAACATCTGTGGGTTCGGGTCGGAGCCCCGGTTACCTTGCCCGATTGGGTCGGGGCCAACAGGAGGGTGCAGGGAACAGGCATGTGCTGCACTGTTGGGGAGTCCAATGAAGCATCTACATAGTGGACAAGTTGGGTTTGAATGGACCCAGAAACGTAGGCAATCGATGTGAAACACGTGTTTACATTTTGGGATCTGGTTCAGCTCCTCTTTCAACTGAAATTCTCCCAAACAAACGCAACACCTGTAGCATTTCAGATATTTGATGAGGTTCAGTCACGGTAAATAGAACCCTCAATCAATTGAATCCCTTTTTAATCAATTGTGCTGTAACTCAAAAGTTAAAAACATAATACGATGGGATAATTGAGAAGCGAGAACTAAGGTAATAAATACATTGCCTACCACCATGTAATTTGATGGTGAGACCAAGACGTTTGCATTACCGGGTGTGATGTTGTGTGCGCGATTTCTCATTCTTTCACCCTACTTCCTTTTTACTTGCGTATTAGTAAATATGTATGTATGTAAATATTCGTATATGTTAAATTTCAGGGCATACTATGCTTGCCTGCTTGGTCCTTTTTTACATCTAAGAAATTGAAAAAACGGCGTTGAATATGACGTTTATTGTGTGGATACACCTAAGAAAGTTAATGTCTTTACAAACCAATCAGGTAATTTAGAAGAAACTTACATCGATTCCCTTGTCCTTATGTCTTCGTCGAACAAGATTACGGGGAGCTTCTCTTTGCTGGTACCCTTTAAACCAATCATACTCTACACACAAATAAAGAAAAGTAAAGTAAAGTTAGATCAAATCAAACAAGCTTATACGCAACTCCGCATGAATGTCTTCCTTGCCTGGACCGACTGACAAACTTGTGTGTGTTTGTGTGTGTAAGACAGAAAGAGATAGAGAGGTCTTACTGAAGAGGGAACGGGGGCCTCGAGTAAGCTTCTAGGGAGTGGTGGTTGGGGGGAGGAAACAGGGGTAGCCCTCCTCTTGAGATAGAACAAGTAAAACAAGAGGAAAAGAATTATGGAGAAGAGAATCGGGATTGAGAAAATAAATGCCTGGTAAAGTTTAATTTGAAGGGATTCAGGGTACAAGTGAGGAGAGCCTGGAACTTGAGCAGAACTCATTACTGTCTGCACTCCTGAAAAAACTTGCTTGTTACAATGGCCTGGTTGATTTTATATGTGGAGGCAAAGTAACTTAAATCCTGTAAACTGGTACAGAAAGAAAGAGATGATTGTTGAGGGAGAGAGATAAGTATTATCGATTTCGGGAAAAAGTACCTTAATAATTGCTTAGAGTAACTTTACTAAAAATATGTGTGTAATTAAGAGCTTTTAACATGAACCGATCAAACAACACATGATGACTTTTCTCCTTTTTTTTCATGATGGGGACAAGCCTCATGACTTCCCACTAAGATCTTAAGGGCCCAACACCAAGCACTAAGCACATTTGTCTTTATCTTTTCAGCATGTACCCAAATGGGCATTCTTTAAATGCCAAGCAAAGTGACTTTAACAGCTTGGTTGGGGTTAAAAGAAAGTTAAGATCAGAGGTTTGGTACTCTGTTTAGTGTTTACCAAAGCAAAACCAGCATATATTTACAACTTTTGTCTCTATTGAACTCACCTTTTGAGATGCTAATGATCATTCAGGAGAATGGCAAGGTAGGTTCAAATTTGACAGTTTCCTGTATTGTAGGTGTCCTTGTTCATTCTAGAATATCAAGTATCAACCAAAAAATCCAGTACTTGAGCCCATTAGTTTTAAAATTGGAATACAAACCCAATGGTCGTAGACGTAAACTTAACAATTCTAATGCGCTAAAGGTGGTCATATATATCGATTGATTACATGGATAAAGGATTTTTCGTACACCATGAATTGGTCAACATGAATCAACTAGGATGGCTCATGGTCATTTGCGCACTCAGGCCCACTCTCAACTGCGAGGTTGGAGGGTCAAATCTCAAGAAAGTAATGATTGATTATTTCGGTTTTGATATAAGATAATATTACAATAGAGTTGCTTGTCTCCTTCACATCATGGAACTCTTTCTTGTGTTGATGTTGTGGTGGTTGGGTTTCTAAATACGAGTAGTTAGACTTCTTAAACAATTAGCTGTTCATGACTAAGTATTGTAACTTGATTATGACTAGGACTAGCCTTAAACAAGGTTAACATACTTTGGTGTGCATTCTTTTGAGACCCGGTTCACTTTCTGCATTAAACCACTTTTGTAAGTGTTTATTCGTGATCCTAAACGGTGCAACTTGCCTTTTTTTTTTTTTATATAATTTACCAAGATAGATTTCATGTATTCTCTCTCTCTGGGAGTGGGGGTGAGGTAAGACCTCAAACTGCACCACTGAATCAGATTCTCAAGATACGGTTGCCAATACTTCACTTCAATCTTTACTCATTTGTTTCATTGAAAAAAGTGCTTCCACATTCATTCCTAGTAATCCTCGGAGATTGGCAGCTGTAGAATTTTTTAAGACAAAAGAAAGATACTGAGACTACCGTAGATATCTTTATTATGTGTAAGATCCTATCTAGACAGGGCTTGAGCCTAAAAGGCACATGAATATCATTGGGAGAGGCCAACAGTGAAGCACTTTATGGGTAGGCTATAGTTTGACAAAAACAATTAGTTTATGATGAGTGCTATATCAAGGATTACTGTCCTGATCCCTTGTCATGGATGTAGGATTTTTCGTATCCCATAAAGATTACAGCAATGATAGCACTTAAAAAGTTAGCCTACCTGGTTTTGATCTCGGAGATCTTTTGTTAGACTCCTGTTGACAATGCTTTATCTCATCTCTTGTACCTAAAGAAACAAGAACCTCTGAACTTCAAGAAATTGTGAACATCGTGTCTTCTTACTGCCAGAAACCCATAAAGCAAGTTAATTTCTGACAATAGCAAGCAAGAAAACAGGTCTAAATCTATATGAGACCAAAAAAATCTGGTTTCCAATCCATCTTCCTCTTTGAGCTACACAAGTAATCAAAGGTCCCTACTTCAGATTATCTCTTGCTAAAATTCAAACTGCATAACTGAATTACCTCATCATCTGCTTGCAGTGTTTCCTTAAGAGCTGCCATGGACTCGGATTAGGTGGAATTAGATACCATCTAAGAATGTTTTAGTCTGTCCTGCTTTGTTTTTCTTCTGGAATCTGGATGCCTTAGGCGAGTGGAATAGGCCTCTTTGAATCGACATTGCAACATTGCATGGTGGTACTCCGAGGTTTCAGATGGTGGTTATGTTGATACATGCAAGAAAGCAACACATCAACAAGAATTCAAGAAAATATGTCCATTTTTTTTTTTTTTTTGAACGGCAGAAAATTTAGACAATATGTCCATTTGGCTACAGTTCTCTGCACGCAAGGTAATTGAAGGGATACAAACACTAAGTACTGACACTACATGAATTAATAATGCTTGTTCTCCCATTTTTACGAGATACACAGAAAATTGCAGATTTCCTATTTTAACATTTGAAATCATTATTCGTAGAGATGGCTCACCCCATACATTTGTGCGTTCATATGTAAAGAAAACAAATAGGAACAAGAAAACTATAACAGGATTGTAATTGACACCAAACAATGGAGACAATACAGTTCCTTCATTGATCTTAAAGAAATGAATAAATGAACTTACATGGAAGAGCAGCAAATAATAGATAACTCAAGCCATTCTACAATTATTAGAAAGAAAAAAAAAAGCCCATCTAGGTTATAAACGTCAGGTCTTTCAACAGAATCTTGGTCTCTTTCATTTAAACGGATTCCACTTTTGAGTTTCCTTGTTTCCACAACGAGCAAGGTTAACATAATAAACACAAGCTATCATAACATTTTCCACCGGTGTATGAGAAAAAGAGGGACCTATTCATTTTCGTTCAGTCTTAGGTAGGTCCAAAGAATGAGAGCTGCCTTCCTTAACTCTGTTGTTCCCCAATAGCTCAGTGGCAGGGCATCAGTGTAACCGTCAGCCTCTTAAATTGCACATAAGAACCTACTTCCCTTCCAAATGGCAGAAAAAGGAAAGATTAATAATACATGATCTGGAATAGTCAATTCTAACAAAGTTCTCTCCACCAAGCATGTTCATCACTCTATCGTCCATCACTTCCTTGATGACTCATCTCTAGCAATTAACCACAGCTTGAACAGACTCTAGATTTGAGGCCCTTAAAATGCACTTAGATGGGCCCTAGTGATCTTATAACTGTGAAGCGAAGTCCCACATCGCCTGGGTACCAAAGTAATATGAAACATATAAATGCGAGGGCACCCGCACGTCATGAGCTAGCTTTTGGGGTTGAGTTCTACCCAAGACTGTGTAACATGGTATCAGAGCTGGGTACCAGAGATGGGTAGGGTGTGTGTCTCTCGCCTGCACGCGGCAGGTGCTGCCGAGTGAGCACGCTACGCATGAGGGAGGGTATGAAGCGAAGTCCCACATCGCTTGGGTACCAAAGTAATATGAAATATATAAGCGTGAGACCCTCACTTCATGAGCTAACTTTCGGGGTTGAGTTCTACCCAAGACCGTGTAGCAATAACCATATGAAATATTTTGAGAAAGTTTTACATACTAGCGAAAGCTTCCCAAAAGCAAGAAGCAATAGCACCACCCCTTGCAAAGGCAATCAAATGGTTAGCAGCAAGTTTTGGTTAGTGGCACTTCTTGGTCTGGAAGGCTTTTGACTATGTTAAGCAGGTTCTTGTCATTTGTCAATTGTCACACATTTCCTATTTCCCACTTCGCCCGCATATCGAAATTGCCCTGACGTATCCTTAGAAATCGTTTAAGCAGCCTTTGGCTAAGGACTGCAGATGTACTACCACTATCAATGTTGATGAATTATCAGAGCAAGCAATCATACACTCATAGTAATGAGTTCCAACAGAATGATAGATAATCCTGCTAAAGCCTAAAAGACTACCAAGGTAGGAGAAAAGGGAGAGCCCCTTTTGCGAGATGTCATTAGACCAAATTCATGGTGTTATATCCACTAAGTCAGATTCCTCGTCTAACTTCCTATAACCAACATGATTCTGTATCTTCGTTTAGAAGTATGTCAAACACATGCTCACCTTGTATTCTTTCCTTCTAATTGCCTCAATACATTAACAGAAACAAAATGATAAATGTATAACAATCAGCTCCAACACACTCATACGGCGTGCAGAGCCCACACACACTTCACACTCAATGTGTGTGGGCTCCACATGGTGGTGCAAAATTCAGGAGTCTTCGAGAAAATTGAACATCTTGATGATGGAACTTACTTCGAGGCACGTTATGATGTCGCTTTCCGAAAACAGTATTCGCCCCCCACCGTTTGGTGTGCAGCAGGTTGATAGCGAATCTGTTCGAGGATACAACGAAGCCCGATCAAATGATCTTTTGCCTGCGTCCGCACAAATGAAGGACAGATAAAATACCGAGTCGAAAATAGAATCGAAATAACCAAGGAATTGTTAACACCGTTTGCAAAGTAACAGTGTAACAAAACAAGAAAGTTATTTGCAGGAATTTTGACAGAGTAATAGTGCTCAAAATTGTGTGTTGAATGAATGTGATTTGGGTTCTATTTATAGACCCAAATACACCTTTATGCAAAGGGATACACCCATTAGACTAATAGCCTCCGGTAAGAGTCAAAACTTTTTAATAAGAAGTCACACCCTTTACCGAAACAATGTCTAAACTGCCTATAAAATTTGCGCACAAACTCTTGGTACCGGTACCTGTTTTAGTGGTACTTCGTTTACACGTTCCCCTCTTTTGAAAACCTTACTGCGACTGCCCCAAGATTCTGAATTCCGTTCCGGCTAGGGTACCAATTTTCTTAGTACAGTACCGATATCCGTACCGTTTCGAATTTAGAGGTACTACCTGTAAATATATATATTAAAAAGAATTCCATATCATCCAATTCATCATATATAAATAAAATAACCCTTGGCAAAATACTTTCAAATTAGCAAAATATAGATATTATTAATTACGAAAATGTAATTACAATGGGTCATGTTGTCAAGCTTTTACAAGGGTAAATGTATAGTTTTACAAAATTTTGAGGTCTAACATGTAAAATAAGAGAAATACATATACGGATATACCAATTGTTTCTGCACTAAATTGCATCGATCAAAATCACGAAGAATCAGAACTGCCGCAGCTGGGTTTTGCCTCTTAAACGGCGATCATCACCTCATCAGGTTCTTCTCTCTCTCTCTCTCTCTCTCGCAGTTGGGTGTTGCACTTGCTTGCTTGATTTTTCCTCTGTGTGTGGTACCGTTTTTACGCCAATCCGGTACGTACCGGCCGGTACGGAACGGGATCCATAACCTTGATCCGGGCCCGTTCAGAAGCCCAATTTACGTGGCGGCCCAGGTAACGAGGGCAACCCGCACCGAGTTCCAAATCCCATTCAATTTCCAACACCACTTCTCTTTTCTTGCACAGAAAGAAGGGAATTTCAAAGCAACGAGAGACCAACTGCGAGGAAGAAGAGTTCGATAAGATACAGAAATCCGAGGAGACAGAAATTAAGCATGGATCCAAAGCTCACAGAAGTGTCGCAGATGTTCGAGCGATTCAAAGCCGCTTTCATACGCAGCGATTTCGATACCTGTACGAAACTCCTCTCACAGCTTAAGGTAACAAATCCAAGCTACTTTTTAAACCTAATTCCAAGCCCCTAACCTTTTTCTTTGGGCATGTGTTTTTCAGAAACTTGTACACGTTCTATAAACCCTAATTTGTGAACTACTCTTGTTTTGAATCAGTTTTTATCAGATCGATGATATTTCAACCGGTTCCTCCTGTTTTTATAGACGGTATAGGTAGTAAAAATTGTAGCTTGAGACTGAAATTCTCAAAGGTTTAGACATCTATGTTCAGCCATTGCTTAAATTTGGATGGTACGATGCGGTGTTAACTGGTAAATGATGGTGATGTTCTACTGACCTTGTCATAATGTCTGTTGAATTCGGACTTAGTAAGTTGCTACTAGAAAACTAATGTTGTTGGTGTGGAAGGCGTTGGTTTTTGCTCCACTTTGGTTCTATTGGGAAAGAAATTTCGGTTTTTTCGATTCAAGATGTACTCATGCAATGTATGGGCGCTTCTAGTGGTGGAAAGACTACAATTTCAAGTTTACGACGAAGGAAAATAAATTGCTTAGCTGTATAGTTAAATACGAAGATGAAAAAGGTGCTTCCTTTTATGTAAAGAGACTAATAGGCACATCAGAAAGAAAAAAAAAGAAAGAAGGAAAACAGTGGTTCCTTAGTGTGTGACTAATGGCCACCAAATCTGGGTTTCTGAGTTATTAATATAGAAGATTTGGGTCCTTGTAGTTTAATGTGACTACTGACTGCAAAATGTAGTCCCTAGCTGTTGGCTACTGGTTACCAAGGGGGTGATTCATTTAGCAAGACTGTTGTTACAAATCTTGAAAGATATTGATGCTATTTGTGGACGTAAAAAATATGCATCGGTTAAATTTTGTGATGTCTCGAGTATTTGTTGCCTTGGTTGGATGAGATCTATATAACACATCGAAAGTATATGTTGACTGATTATATAGTTCTTCTATTGAAGGTTGCCTTATCGAGAGAACTTGTTTAAAGTTTTATGATATATCTGAAATTACATTATGTATCGGTTGAAAAGAAAAAAAGGATAATGGTTACTTGATTGATCAAGTAGATCGTAACTCGTAAGCCCTCAACAAAATGTGGTTCCTAGTCAAATTCATGGAACTCTTTTTTTTAAAGGAAAACAATTGAGACTAATGGCCACCTTATATAGTTTTTGCGATTCATTAGTTAAAACAATTGGTTCCTTCTAGGTTAGGGAGACATTACTAGTAGTAAGGCTACTGGTTATAACTTACAAAACTTGAGAGGTACCGATGTTATTGGAGGACCCTACAACAACAATAACAATAACAGAACTCATCTAGTCCCCAATCATTGGGGGTATGGGCGGGGATAATTGGCGACAGGCCTAACCTTTGACAATATGCACAAAGTGGCAGCTCTCAGAATACCACTGAAACAGTGGCCCCCTAAACCTCCAAGAACTGAGGAGCTACATGGACGTTTTGTTGCAGAACCATGCCCTCAAATCAAAGCCGAAAGGCATCAGAGAGGGCAGGCCTAGAGACCCAAATCAATTTCCGTGCTCATTACCATGCTTCCTTCATTCATGGTAATGCACCCAAACTCCAAAGTCTATGTTGACTAAATTATATGGTGATTTGATTGAAGTTTGCCTCATTAGAAGATATGGATTCAATCTATTCGACAGCATCAATTGGAAAGAAAAGCATCATGTTATAGAGCCCACAAATGGTAAATCCCTAGAGAAAGTGTGGTTCCTCGGTGGTTAACAATAATAATGGCCACCAAAGGTGTTTTTTGGAGTTATTAGTTCAAAAGATGTGGTTCCTAGTTAGTAGGTTAATAAGACTGCTGCCACAAAATGTAGTTATTATTTGTTGGCTATTGGTCACCAACCTAGTAGTAAGCCTACGACCTACAGAACTTAAACGGTATTGATGCTATTGGAAGACCCTAAAAACATACATTGTCTTGTTTTTAAGGTGTAGAGAGTGCATACAAAGTGTATGTTGACTCGATATATTGTGCTTCGAGGTTCCTTGGTGAAAGGGTTGGATCAAATTTGTACTGTAGATCGAAAATTACATGTTGCATCAGTTGAAAAGAAAAAAGGATCATGTTTTCTTCTGAAATATCCAATAAATCTTAACTTCCTCGAGAAAATATGGTTCCTAGTAGGTTTATGAGACTAATGCCACCAAATGCAGCTTTCAGAGTTATTAGTTTTAAAGAAGTGGTTCCTCGTAGGTTGATGAGACTACTGACAACAGAATATATTTCAAAGTAGTTGGCTATTGATCACCAAGAGTTTGATTCCTAGTAGTAAGGCTACTGGCTACTAAGCGTGAAACGTATTGATTCTATTTGAGGACCCAAAAAATATATATTCTTGGTTTCAATTTTAGGATATCTCAATTTATGATGCCTTGGTATTAAATTTGTGCAAGTGTAGGTAAAGCATCCAAAGTACATGTTAACTCAGTTATACGAGCTTTGATTGAAGGTGCCTCATTAAAAGAATTGGATCAAATTTATATGATGGATCCAAAATTACATGTTGCATCTGTTGAAAAGAAAAGGATCATGATTACTTCCGTGGATCCGATGAATCGTAAGTCCTTGATAAAAGCAAATTTTGTCAGTTGAGATTGGACTAGCAACGAGGCTAGATAAGAATTTGGTCAAGGGAAATGAGTTTACGACCATAGGAATCTCCTAGGAAGGTAACCAATGGGTAGAAACATGTCATGCTCGACACCAACACCTTATAGATTAAGAGACACCATCACAGAGGCAATCTGTTGGTCATTCCTGAGGCATTAATGCTGAGGAAGTGACTAGTCAAAGATGGATTGGGTATAACCTTTAATGGGTCCAAGGATCTCTCGCGAGGTACATTTCATCACTGTACCCTTAGAGAAATTTGAAAAGAAAGAATTGAGACCTGATTGAATTAGACATCATAAATGTAAGTTGAAACGTGTACGACCCAGAAGTAAACAAAGAGATAGGTAGAAAGAAGAAGAATGCCAATTCAGTGCTCAGAGAGCTGTGTTTTGTTGGTTCTGGTAGACCACTACTTAATTAATACTGTCGCAAACATGAAATGGAATTTGAGGCTTTTATTCGATTATTCCTTGATAGAGCTCAATGGAAAAACAGGATTCATGTAGCTTACCCCAATTGATTGGGAGTTGGGACAGAAGGCTCGGTTTGGTTTGGTTTGGTTTGGGTTGGGTTATTTACGTATTAGAGAATTTTTTGTTTTAACATTGTATCTGAACTTATTGAAATCTTCAGGGATTTTTTATTAGTATATCTGTATATGTTATACTGAGTTGAAAATTTCGTTAGGACGAGCTTTGATGTGGGAAAATTTAAATTTGGGGGTGGAACTTGAAGCTGATACTACTACAGCAACTGTTATTAATGTGTGTTAACATTACTTGTGTTAGCATATGGTCTGAGTTATCTTCTTTTATTTTGCAGGTCTTGCTAACAAAGTTTAGAAGCCTTCCGCCATTGTTTGAAGATACGCCCAATGCAATTCATGAGTTGACATTAGCAAGTAACTTAATTGACTCAATCTTTCAATTATGTTGTGTTTGTTTTTTGCCCCCCTTTGATTGCTTCTGCTGATAAGCCAATTCATTTTATTGTATCACAAGATTCATATTCTCTTGTGCTATGAAAAAATCCAGTTGTGATAATATGGATCCATCTTCTCTCACCCCTTTTTTTTATACTTTGCTTATGAAGTACTTCATTTTTCGAGCACTTTTTCGTATGGTGGATGCTCTATATTGGAAATTGCATGAAGCTATATGTTAGACAAGCTGATAACGCTAAATGTTCATGTCATTCCTTTGTATATATGATTTTCGATCCAAATAATAGATGTCATTGATGTTGCGATCTCATCATAGCTTGTCTAAAGCTATCACAATCACATTCAAAGGAAATTTGAAGTTTCTGTGCACAAAATTTGTCAAATAACTCAAATTACTTCCGTCGCCAAGTCGTGAGCTGTTTGGGCTGAGATTCTCTGATTAAAACAATTTTTAGGGGATATATATGAGCATGCAGTCGTTTTGAGTGTGAAGATCGAGGACCAGGAGGCCTTTGAGAGGGATTTCTTCCAGCTGAAACCTTACTATACGGATGCACGGTAACTTTCTCCTGTCTTTATCTTTCAAACATCTGAATAACCTTCATATTTTTTTAATTCGTTTACAAGAATGCATGGCAAAAGATGAGAGAGATTTCTCTAATGCATGGTCAAGGCTGCGCAAAATAGATCATGCATTTCTTTTTTGTCATGTTTGCAATGTATGGTATTGAATTGGTTGGGGAAAATCATAGCGATGCTCCTTTCTTTAAAGTTCAGACGAGGTGAGAAAACTAAGCTGGAATTATGGTCGTGTTGGGATTTGTGCCTTTTGGGTATTGCTGAAAGATCTTCGTTTTCAGTGATTAACATATGATTCTTCTGATCAGACTATATATTTTGATTGCGGAAATTGGCAATGGGAAAAGTAGCTGTGCAAAATCGCATCTCAAGTTTAATGGCTTGTGCTTACCTTTATGTTGTATCTTAATTAGCTAATCTTGACTGTGGACACGGAGAAAAAGCTATACTGTACATGTGGTCTCGGTTAAGTTGCCTGTCTAATAGATGTATCTAAGCATGCCACTTTGAGAAAGTGCTCAACCAGCTAATAAGAGATGGGTATAGTAAAACCATCATGCCTCGTTAACTCTGTGTTTATAGTTTTTACTTTTTAAATTTGTAGTGTCATATTCTAGGATTGATTTGATTGGATTATTTGACGGTGAGTTGTGGTCTCAATGTCACATTCGGATTTTGGAATCCAAATGTATGGCAATTGAGGCGGGTGTGCACTATGTCGACCTCTGCCTGATTCAAGAGCTTGGTACGACAACATTTGTGCCACCAGTTCTCTTAATTCATATGTCCACATTTTGGAATTCAGATACAGATGTTAATGCTTTTCTTTTCGTTTCTTTTTTGTTGCTTTGGAGCAGTGGCCGTCTTCCACCATCCGCTCAGGAGTTTCCCATCTTAGGTCTCAACCTTTTGAGGCTCCTTGTGCAGAATAGAATCGCAGAGTTCCACACTGAATTGGAATTGCTTTCAGCCACTGCTCTGGAGAATCTGTGTATTAAGCATGCTGTAGAGTTGGAGCAATCGTTCATGGAAGGGGCTTATAACCGTGTCTTGAGTGCAAGACAAACTGTACCCCATGAAACTTACGTTTATTTCATGGATCTGCTGGCAAAGACAGTCAGGTAAACTGTGTAACTTAACCTATCGCATTGACTAAAAGGATAGCAGGAGAGTTGATGTATTTCTTTTTTCGCGTAAGGGTTAAAATTACCACTCAATGTTCCAGATGTGTCACTGCTTTTTTAGGGAGTACATTTGATTTGAGTCTTTTGTTCGTCGGGCTAGGAGTTCCATAATTGTCCTTGATAGGTATGGGGAGAAGGTGCATTGTAAGATTTTTGCTGCTGTAATTAACTTTTTTTGGCACTTCATGTGATAGTGATACCAAATGCAAGTTGGTGGGTATGTCTGACTTTTCATATCCATATTATCTACCACTTGGTAGCAACTTTGCCTTTCCTCTTTAATGTGATTGGTTTTGGTTTGTGTCTTTCTCTTCCCCATGCGTATATTACATAATGTTATCAAGTTAGTTATGTGGAAGAGGGACGTTAGGGATGGAGATTTTATATGGGCGTCTGCATTTAAGGAAATGGTACATACCATGGTCCTTGTTGAAAATCCTCTTCATTTAAGAGGACTCCTTTATTTTCAATTGCTAAAGATTGGAAAGCCTAATGTAGATACTGTGAGCGTTATTACATATTATGTCTTCAGTGGACGTCTTCTTCCCCATGCATAACTTTTTTTTTGTTTCCGATCGAAAGGAGAAAAATGGAGTGCATGGTTTATTAGTGTATGTAATTGGCTATGGAAATCTCTCTTTTTTAATGTTAACACGAATTTATCTATAAAGTAGGCATCCAATGATTTAAAGTCAACAGAACACGTGTTCTCTTGTTGTTTATCCCAACTCTTGTAGCGAATGCATTTTGGAAAATGTGGTCAGTGGACAGTCCTACATTCTTAGTACATTTTTTCTTGCAGAGATGAAATAGCTGGATGCAGTGAAAAGGCTTATGATTCACTTTCAATTAATGATGCCCGGCGAATATTGTTGTTCTCTTCTGATAAGGAACTTTTTGAATATATCAAAGAGGTAAACTTCATGCTGCTTAATTCATTTTTATTGTGGATCAGCTTATATAAATATGTGGTTGGATCTGCTTGGTGGTTCATGGTGCAACGGCTCTGCCGACAATATAATGAATAGTCATTCTTGGTTTGCTTGTTGCTTCAACTTAATTCTATTTCTGTGCTTATACCAAATTATTCATACAGCACAACATATTTACACCCCCGAGCCAAGAGCAGTATTGTACAAAATCTTTTTGTTTTTATTTTTATTTTGGGTGGGGTAGGGTGGGATGGGGGTTGATATGGGATTTCACTATATATACACAATATAACTGTGTGTACTTTTTGCTCTAGGATTTTAATTCTGTGAGCTCTTGAAGTTTAGGATTTCACTCTGCATAAGATAGTGCTGTGACGATGTGAGCCTACTTAGCTGTTGAACTAATCAATTTTCTTCCCTATGCTCCCACGAAACAAAGGGTAAAAATGTGGAACAGTGAAAAAGAATACTGGTACGAATTGCAGCTTGGAATTTAGGATGTAGGAAAGAAGGCTAAGGACAGAATAGTTGAACTTGTATCTAAGTGTTTAAAAGATGCCCTTTGACTTGCCCAAAAATAAAAAGGAAGTCTCCATGCCTTGAGAGGTTATAGATTAATGTATCAGTATCACCTTATATACCTGAAAGAATCCTCAGTAGCACATTGAGGATTATACCGTGTCTCACCAAACTTGGTACCTTTGTTTGATTTATGTATTCCGAGGGTTCGTTGAGAAGTTAATTTTCATTTGCAATTTGCAGGATCATCCTGAGTGGGAGATAAAGAATGGGTATGTTATCTTCCAACGGGCTAAAGAATCTGCACCTTGCAAGGAGATACCGTCTCTGCAACTAATCAATCAGACGCTCAGTTATGCGAGAGAGCTGGAGCGGATAGTGTAAAATGCGTGCTTCTGCTGCCATTGGCGTTAGTGTTCGCACTCTATCATCGAACGTCCTGATGCCATATTTGTTGCTTTTTCAGACATTATTCTCCCTTATCTTCATTCCAGAACTAGCGTTGTATTGCTAGGATCACATTTGGAATTCAAATTTTTTTCGCTGTTGGATCCGCACATTCAGGGCTTATTTTTTGGGTTTCCTTGTCTGAATTACATCGTCTTCTTTTTTCGGTTTTGCACTTTCCTATCATTTATCTGTGGGGAAAACTGTTTTCTTCATTTGCAATCTGACCCACTGGAAAAGACCTAGACTTACAATGGCTGGATTTAAGAGCTCTCTTGTGGATTTTGGAGTGTGGAATAGGAGCCGTTCCTTGCTCAACCGCAAGGTTGTTGGGGAAGCCTGAAATGATCTTGATACAAAAAAAATATGTGGGCAACCGGACCACCCCTATAGTAAACCTATATTGGTGAGCTTTTGTTTCAATCTTTATTGCTGGATTGCCACATGCAATGGCTTGACTGTAAAGTTGGGACCGGTAACAGCCAGTTGCGGGGTTCGAAATGGTCCAGGTTTAAATTGGATAGTAATAGCATCCACAGCCAGTTGCAGAGTTTGAAATGGTCCAAGGATTAGATTGGATAGTAATGACACTCCACTAGAGTTGACTTTTTGTTCTGGTTTATAGGAGTTGGATCTTGGGACTTATCCCGGTAATATTGGATGTTAGGACATTGCTGTATCTGTGGGTTTTCGTTTCGGTTTTCGTTTCCGGAAACCCTACAGTGCGACATCTGAGCTGTACATCTGTGTGTTTACTTAATCTGTATCTGTGTGTGCGTTTTCTATGAGTATGGCTTCAAGGTCTTGAATAGGAGAAATGGTCTGTGGAACCCACAAGGGTCTTCATCTATTTTTAAGCCTTGATGTGCATAAATGTTGTTCATGCAAAAAGATCAGGTTGCTCAGACATTCATAGCCTGACCTAATCACATTGGCCTTTGTAAAAATGTGTTGGCTCAACTTACAACTTGCTGACCACTCTGGGTTGTTGCATAATGTGTCGGTGGTTTGTTTTTCAAAACTCCGTATCTGGATTACCGGACCGATTATTTGGAGGATCAACGCTAACCGGTACTCAAGTAAAGCCAGGACCAAGTGGCTCAACTCAACCCCTGTATTGATACCATGCAGGTCCGAGTCGAATTCTAACACTAAACTTGGAGTGATTAATGAACAAAATATTGCAGAATTAAAAGTGGTTTTAATTTTCGGTCAGATGAATGAACCAGGCTCGGTTAAACCCCATACTTCAGTAAGGCTCATGGTTGTCCTGTGAAGCTGTGACTACAATGCGAGCAATTTACTACGCTCTGACTAGAAAATTTACTCGACTCAATGCTAGGCTACCATTTTAGGTTCATGATAAAGACAGTTTTCCTTCCACTTCTAGGAGAAAAACTTGGGGTGCCGGATAGGTACCACGTGGCGGTACCCATCACGCATTTCGGTTGTTCAAAAGTGTTTTAGACAGTCCAGATTTTAAAATAAGAAAGAGGATAGAGAGAAGATAAGGATCTGGAGAAATCTGGGCCGTCCAAAACACTTTTAGACTGCCGAGATGCGCGGTCATGTACTACGTGATCATACCTGACCAGCACGCAAGTTTTTCTCCACTCCTAGGGATCCCAATATAGTACCTGTGTATGTCCAAAATAAAAAAAAACTATCGTACCTGGTATCAATCTAAATTATCCTCTACTCCCACCACCAAGGCACCATCACAGGCTAGCTGTCACATCCCGCCTCACAAATGACACCCACTGTGGGCTCGAGTCGGCGTGGACATGTGGCATAACAGCTTGGTGTTTGTTGTTTGCGGGGCGGAGCGTGACACTAGCAGTCCATTATAAGGAAAAGTTTGCGTGGACCCACATAGGTGATCAAACAATCTCACTTGAGAAGTAGCAATGAATTTTATGGTCTTTATTTATTCCATCTACTGAAAGGGGGGGTCCTGAGTTTTCGTAAATTAGTGCATGGATTATAGCCGACCGACAACCCTACCGGCTGGACTTTTATCTCTTAAGACAAATTGAATGATGGACGTTGGGATTTGCCTTTCATTCACCCATTTCTTTATTTATTACTAAATACTTAACCCAACAATAATTTCAGGAATTCTCAACTACTCCATAATTATATTTCCCTTTCCCTTTCGGCATGTTTATTGCTAGGACTAGAAGGGGGTAGGGATTAGGGAGAATTTGAGATCCACGTGTTCTTTCTTTATTTATAGTCCGTCCGGCGTTTAATGCGTACGGTTTTTAAAAAGGGACCGAATAACTGCACTATTATTTCATGAAATACCAACCTACAAGGAATACTAACTTATGTTTGATAACCAAATATCCGAGCCAGCTTGCTCACACGTCGATTAATTCTGGGGCTCTGGAGGTAAGGACATGATATAATTCCTAGTGGCCTCGAGAGTTTGCTGGCAAAGGGTATATACCTTAAGCGAGAACAAACCCCTTAGTTCCAAGGCAAGACTACTTTGTCAACTCTTGGGGTTTAAGGGATGCTACCACATGTAAGGTGGTATTACCTTGTCCCGCCTATCTGGATTATGTTCCCTCTATATCCAACGGTCAGAAATAATCGACATCATCATTATCCCATCTTTATCTCACTCTAACCAAATACAATGCAGTCAATCCCAGTATTCAAATAATCCTATCTATTGTCCCGTAAACCCCACTTTGTCCCTCCTATCTTCATCCTTAATCCCACCATATCTAATCCCTCCTAAAAATAATCCGGCAATCAAACAAACCCAAATTGAACCTTGCCCTTTATGCTCTGATATGCCCTGTTTTCTTTTTGTTTGTCACTTTGTTTGTGATAACTTATACACAGGAATCAGAGGTACATATTTGATATTTGTAGTGGAGCAGAAACAAGCCCCCCCACCATAGCACTAAAACTACAGAGAGGACCAGAAACAGAGAGAGAGAGTGCTGGTTTGTCTCTGTTTTTCGTTTTTGTTTTTCAAAAGCAGGGTTTTTGGAATCAAACCCCACATCTTGTCTCAACCCATGTTCTTTCCCCACTTCTATTATTGATCTTTTAGCTTTCATCTCTCTCTCTCTCTCTCTCTCTCTCTCTCTCTCTCTCTCTCACACACACACACACACACAATCAGAGCCTAACAACCCATACTCAAACTGGAAGTTCTTTTCTTGTTACTTTTTGCTTCTTATTTAGCTTTGGTTTTTCAGAACCACCTTCTCTCTGAGCAAGGTCCCCAATAAGTTTTTTTTTTTTTTGTTAGATGTCCTATTTCTTTATCTCCACTCATCACCTCAAAAACCTCCCTCAAAACCTAAATCAAACAAAGCCTTAAGGGTGGGTTTTTTTACTTCTCCTTTAGTCCTAAGCTTTGTATTTCAGTTGTAAATCAAAGAGAAAGGTCCTTTTTTTAGTTTCTAATAAGGGTCACACTCAATATGCAACTCTTTTATAGGTTTAAATAAATACCCTTTTCCTAAAACAAATTGGTATTCATGATTTCTCAGTTCCCTTTCTTTTTGTAACTTGTTATTTGGACAAATTGACAGAACACTAAATTGGGTTTTTTAAATTGTTCAAAAGAAACTTGAACTCCTTTGTTGAGTGAAGGAACCTTGGATTCAAAAATTGTTGCATTCATGGATATTATCAAGTCTTCAACATGTTCCATTACTGCCCCTCAAAAAGCTTCCAACCATGATGAACTCTTAATGCGACACAGCTTGAGTTTCGCCGATAATCTCAAGGTATGATCGCCTGTAATTTGTTCATGTTGTTTTGTTTTCTTGATTACAGAACAGTTGGAACCAAATCAAATGGTTACATAATCTCAATGAAAAAGAGTTTCTATGGCAAGTTTCGGTAGATTCAAATTACGAACGTTCATCTTTTTCAATACAATTGATGTTTAGGAATTGAAGAATCTGAGTGCACAATTGTACTCAGCAGCAGAGCATTTTGAACGATCATACTCAAAAGAAGAGCGGAAACAACTGTGAGTCACCGACAGACAGACGATAGTTCTCCTTCCCTGTGTGTGTGTTGGGACCCGGGAATCCTGGAGCGCAGCATCTCAGCCATTCAAATGTGTTTTCAAATTACCCGGATTCACAAACGCTTTCTCTACTGGTCAAAGTGCTTTATTACCGGTAAGAAAGCTTCAGCGAATCCGGACCATTGATTTCCAAGATGAACGGCTGTGATATGCGCTACACCATCTCTGCTGTGTGGTGTGGCTATATTTCTTGCCTTATTCACAAGATCAGAATTGTTTTCCCATATTAGATATTATTTACATGCAGAGTGGTTGAAACTGCAAAAGATTATCTCACCAATGCAATTGTTAATACCGTGGACCACTTGGGTTCGGTTGCATACAAGGTCACAAATTTCCTGGATGAAAACGTTCATGAGTTTTCTGGAACAGAGCTTCAGTTCTCTTGCATGGAACAGGTACTCCTTGAATTCTTTTGTCCCTATGTAATAGCACCTTCGAATATTTGAATAGCTTGATATACATTATCGGGTCTACTTCCTAACAGTTTACGCCCAATAATTAGTAACTAAACATGGGGCTAGAGCTCATGTTGGGAGACGTCTTGAGTTCAAGTCTCTCCGATTATCTTTGCTCTCCGTTTTCATTCTGCTTCTCACCTTCGTATTGTGTTTCACTCTACCTATGGATTTGCATCTTTACAATGCAAGACAGAGTAACATGTGACGGAGGAAGTTAAATAGCTTGATATACATTGCTGGCTGAGTCCATATCTAACAGTTTAAGGTTTTGAGACAATTGGTAACTTAACAGGAAACATTTTTGACGTTTTTTTTTTTTTTCGTGTGTATGTTAGAGGTTTCGAGTGTGCCAGGAGTTCAGTGACCGCATTGGTGTCTCGCAACACTCACTGCTGATGATAAAAACTCCCACCTGCCACAAGAAATATATAATTCCAGGTAAATATCAAAGCAAGAACAAATTTGTGTTACTGCTAATGATCATTAGGTTTTCTTATTTTCGAGTCGTGGGACAAACCTAATGATCTTTTTTATGTGGGAAAAAAGATATTCAAGCGACAAGAGTTGAGCCGAATTCGCCATTATTTAGGTACGAAGTGTTTGAATGTTGATTTGCAATGCTATCAATACAATTGACTGGATTATACCTTCACCTTCATTATGTTCATGCTCCATTTTTACAGAAAAGGGCATCCCGGTTTGCCGCCTTTGAGTCGTGGAACCTTTTCCTTCTCAAAGATTGTCTCCGACAAAGAACTAGGTTGGTTCGAATTGGATTTGTTTTTCCATCTGAAGAATTTCGATGCAATAATACTTCTGGACACATATTGACAACTTCTGAATGGAAGCAGGGAGAAGAACAGATTCACCCCTCCAACTCAAGCGGTCAGGAACTCTCGTTAGGAATTCGATGATTCCAACGAATTCAAATGCTAAAAAGCCGGTAAGCATTGCCAAACTACAGTATGTTCACTACATATTCATACCTAATAGGAGTAACCGATTTATCAGTCAAGATTTATTATATCGCATGGTTGTGGCCATTGACGAATGCAAGATTCTAACGTTGAGAGGCAGCTGTATATAGGATTACAGTGCATGTATATTTCAAATTTGTCTGATGTATTGACAGTATTCGGAGGAGCTTCGGAGATCGGCTTCAGTGAGTACCACCCATGGTGGAAGGAGCATAACAAGAGAGATTCAACCATATTCCAAAAAGAGCAAGCCTCTCTTCAAGGCCTTGTTTACCATGCTCAAGCAGAAAAGAGATGGGAGTCTATGTGGATAAATGCACACTACGGCCTTCACTGAATCCATTTCCTTTTCATTCCCCTTTCCTTTCCGGGCATGAATATTCAGTTTCTCCATCGACGCAGTTCTGTTTTAACGTATTAGCCTCAGCAAAAGCTCAACACACACACACACTTGCACACAACTTTCCACAAACTCCCTCACATAGGGTCTATGTCGTTGTACCAAACTTGTTAGCCTCTTTTTTGGGGCCTGGAAAGATAGGTCCTTGACATGGTTCTATCATGTGTATATATTTGTACAACTTTGTTGCATCAGAAACAATAAATGCTTACGAATTTTCTCCACCCGCGTACAATTCTGTAGCTGTTAGAAATCATACATCTTCCTCACAAGAAGCGAGTCAAAATGGCCATGGAAGAGACTAAAGAATTCCATGAAATTATCCTTTTCGTACCAATATGAAAAAGACGCAAATACCTGATGAACGAATGTTACAGATAAGCACACAAGCGAATGATAGTTCTATGATTGTACTAATCGGTAATTGCTAAAATAAAAGATGCAACACGTTATGTATGTGTAAATTGGGATTTTGTACATCAACCAGGTGTATTCTTAGCATTTAGCATCAGAGACAACTGCTTAAGAGCTCGAATTCTGTATCCACATGGCAACGATATTGGAGATTCCGGGTTACATTTGCATTCCCCTCTGTGTTTAACAAAACTTACGTGGCCAATAAGCGACAATATTCAATCTTAACTTCATTCTTCCCTCACAGGGAATCTAAAGCAACATGTGAAAGGGAATATAGCTGATCGGATTCTCACTATACCTGGGATTAAAAGTTTTGGCATGAAAAAGTTCCATAGAGGTTGAGGACTAACCGAAAACCTGGCAAAGCGTATATGCACATACATACTGCTTCGGAGCCATCTAGCCAAGTCGATGAAAGTTTCTGTATGAGAGCACACCGCTTGCTATGCTATTAAGAAGGTGCATGCAGAGGAAAAATAAGTTGAAGCGGCCTTTGTTCAAAACCCAAGGTCAAAACTTGGGATTTCATCCATTTTACTTGTGCTTTTGTTCTCCTTGGAATTCTGCCTTCCACTTTCACTCGGGTCATGAGATGTACAGCCATTGGAATTCTGCCTTCCACTATCACTTGGGTCATGAGATGTACAACCATTGGAATTCGTTATGCCCCCAGAAAAATCTCCATCATGACATCTAGTTTCGTCAGGCTACACAATACCATCGGCAGCACAAGTACATAGTCATTAGCCGTTCAAAAAAAAAAAACGTAGCCATTGACAGAGAGGAAAAAAACACGAATACTGATGGATATTCATGAGAAAGAACTGGAAGATCAATCTTGCATGTAAAAAATGATCAAAACATAGTTTTTGGAGGTTCTCAAAAGCTCCAAACTACGAATTCAGTTTAAGAGGCGAGACATCTAGCAAAACTTAAAACTCAAGCATTAAATATGAACATTTGATAGGAAAAAGCACCAAAACACACAATCAATAGGAAGAAGTACCAAAAGACACACCGGGGGAGAAGTTCCAATTTTTAATTCCTCGGACAATGGGTTGCCATGGCAGCTCAATGAAACTGCAGGAAAAATTGTCAGGTTAGGTCTGGTATTGCAAATTAAATTACATCACTGTGACAAGTCCATAGATAAGTAAAACGCACCGTTCGAAGATATTGATTTGAGGAAATTCCCTCTTGTGCCATAATCTGGGGCTGATGCAGTCGGCGGTGGGAAATTATCAGGACAATTCAATTTAAAAGCATCCAAAATTTGAGGCTTCTCAACGGATGAAACTGGCCTCAAGATGCTCTTATCAGCGCACTCTGCATCAGAGTTTCTGGGACTTGAGATGTCTGATGCTCTTGATCTGCAATGAAACAGTAAAAGAAGTCATTGTTTCTATAACTAATGAAATATACGAAATCAAAGGTAGCAATGGCGTCTTTTGTGAAGTCTAGGAGGCCGAGGCCGAGGTTAATCAAGTAAACCTCTGCACATTACATGAATTAGGAGTCCAGGACCATACACTTAGACTTTCAGTTATGAATTAGTATAAGCATATCATACTATTACAGTTATGAATTATTATAAGCATATCATACTATTACCACATGTACTAAATCACATAAAGAACTGATTTACGACCTAAATCTGATGACATTCCCCGAGTTACTATGAATGTTTTGAGACATAAAGGATTAGTTCACTCATTATGAAAAACTCAATGACATAATTTCTGTCGAACTTCAAAGTACCCCGGCCAATTAATAATGAAGAGAAAGAAACCTCTCTGAATATGATCAACAAAGAGAAATAAGGCAAAGTAATAGTTGCTTTCAGACTATTAAGATTATAATGTGCAATTTGCCTTGTTTTACGTGATCTCATGGGTCACAACGCATTGGTATGAGTCCATTGCATCTCCTTTAAGCTGTTTCTATATGCAATAGACTTTTTGTGGTCAAAGTAGGGTTCAACACAGAATTTTTCCGGAGAAAAATTACTCTCATGAGCCCATGACATAGAAGAAACACCTTACTTCATGAATACAAGTATTTGGATTAAGATCTTTTCTACAGATGCATCCCTCTTTGTATGTACATTTTCCATTGCATCATAAATCAGTACCTCACCTAAAACACGACATGTACATACCGCAGAGAAAAATTTGATGTGAAAGTATGTTTGAGCTGTGTTTCTCCTATGTTCTCAGAGTCTGCCAATGTGGTAATCTGAATTGGAAGTGTTTCCAGTTTCAGCCTTTTGCTAATTTCTTCATCACGATTGTCTGCCTCACTATTCTCAGAATTGGAGTCTCGCACAAGATGTCTCTCTACCTGATTCCGAGGATCGAACTGAATAGACTCTGAAGATTGTAAAGCATGGCATTCCTTCGCAGATGTGCTTTTTAAGGGCACACTATCTTGCTGGGTCATTGTTTTTTTCAGAATAGACAAAATTCCACTGGCTGCATTGAAAGAAAGTAAGAGATCACTTATATGCAGCAATGGCAATGGATTGAATTGCACTTATTTTAGTCGTCCATCTCAAGGGGGAACTTTAGAGCAATCTTTAATGTTAAAGATTGACTCACTTGTATGTGAAGTAAAACTTGTGTATTGTCGTAAATTAAATTGTTTTCTTGAGAAGACTGGTAAGAATGCTTTGAATTCTTCTAAAATTCTTTTACCAATCCAAATGATTTCTGGCATTTGTATATCTACTAGGGTCTAGGGCCATCCGAGGCTACATGATGAGCACATCAACCAGACAATTAAGTATAAAGCACTGTAGCAAACTGCAAGAAGAGCACATCAACGATTTTGAGATATAATATGCTTCATATGCAGCTGAAAGGCTGTACGAGCCTGCCATATTTTCTTATAATCATCACATTTTACTCAAATTGCAAAAGTACTGTGGTAAATCCTCCAGACGTACATGTAATTCATGAATCTGATCTGCAACGCCTTCTGCCATATATATTTGCACACTTATTGGAATAGTAGGGGAGCACATCCGATGTATTGGATAACATAAACATCAATCCACTTAACAAAGTAAAATCATGACGCAGACACCTGTTTTGTTTAGTGTGCGCCAGGTAAGAATCAGCTTACCATCACGTAAAGGATTGTCTATAGGCACTCTCCTCTCAAGTTTGAAATCGGCAACATCAAATGCTCTAAAATCCACATCTTTTTCTGAAGAAGCACTTTTTGAAGGTTCTCCTACACATTCAAGCTAATTGTTTTAGACTGGAACCTCTGAAAGCGGAAAATATCGAAATAGTAGAAGCAAAGTAGTAAAACTCCGCAGCTCTTTGTTATACATAGAGACTCTTTATAACAACTAGCAACTGATAATCCAACTCAGTGATAGATGCACATGATTTGCTTGCTGGAGCAAAAAAGTACCTTCAGGTCTCGTGCGTGGCTCACCAACCTCCACCAAATATTTCGGCAGTTCAAATGTACTTCCAGTTCTCACATCTTCGAATAGCTTGAGAAATTTACGGCTAAGAATGGTTCCATCTTCATTAAGCAAAGTAGCCTGAAGTACTGAAAGCATTAGTCAAGCAGAACGGAAACGTACGAAAAACTTTAATATTCCTCTCATCAGTCACCAAC
This sequence comes from Gaultheria prostrata, assembly GCA_036023075.1. Taxonomy (NCBI): domain Eukaryota; kingdom Viridiplantae; phylum Streptophyta; class Magnoliopsida; order Ericales; family Ericaceae; genus Gaultheria; species Gaultheria prostrata. Next base: position 6,209 of record JAXBDA010000669.1, on the reverse strand, counting down.
TAACGCCCAAGAAAATGGTTGTCTAGAGTGTGCAATGAGAATACCTGATGATTAAAACGCACAGAAAAAGATTCTAATTTTTACAGCTACAAACTAGAATGAAAATTTATTGCAATTTATAGAGTCTTTTGTTTGGTACAAGTAGTATATCTGTATTGTGATTCTCCCTTCAAAAGTAGACCTCAAATCTATTAAAATTCAAGACGATAAAGATATTTTCTGGCTCAGGAGTAAACCAATGAATTTATGAACACGCAACCTGTGTCATGCGTTGAGTTATATCTTGGTAAAGCCTTTCTTGAGGAGATCTAACAATCAAATTACACAGCAATAACGGCTGACCAAGGATCTTAAGTCTTAGGATAGAAAAATCAATAAACAAATTTCCACCTTAGGGCTAAACCAGAAGAGTGGATTTCAGGGTTAGTCTAAAGAGCTTTTTCAAAAAGTGAAAGAACCAGAAAGCAAACCAAGTTTTCTATAGTTACACAAAAGAGAGCACAAATAGTGTGAACAAATACGCAAGTAAATAAGCACGACACCACATAGCTATTTTTCCTCATTTTACTTTTCAGCATCAATACAACAAAATTAGAGTGTAATATTTTATTTATTACAAGTAGCAAGCCATAACAAGTTGGTAACTGTAAGACGTTCCTTAGCGGACCAATTTTTGGTCCAGAGTCCAGACCCTTCACAAACAGTTTGTGAATCACAAATACAAAAACCAAAAAAATTTAGGTTAGCTCGAAGATCATTGACTGACTGTATCCCGCAAAATACTGTACAGTAATGTTCAATGTAGCAAGTGTAAAATTGGCATGAACCAACCTGCATCTGGTAGGAGTTGCATGAGGCTAGTCTGAGGATACCACTGTGGTACTTCTTTGCTTTTTGAGTCATCTGAGTAGTGTATAGAGCATGCCATTCTGTATTGACAATTTGACACAAAGGATATAAGTAGATAAGCAATATTAGAGGAATACCACCGATTGTAAAATGATATAGACTTTCCATGTGGACCATAATAAAGACAATGCCAAAAGAAGCATGCAGGTTCCGTTCTTAAAGCTTTACTCAGAGGTTGAAACTGTGATGCAGGGGAAAAGATCTACAGGGATAGAAAAGTGTTGATAAATTTATCCACGCAAATTAAATCAAATAATTCAAGACACACAAGTCGCAAACACTGGAATCTAAAAGATCGTAGAAACCTACTTTTAAGATCAAATGGAAACAGAAGAAACAATCTATCATACTCTATACATTGAGCTTAGTACTGACCTCTTGTGAAAGCTTTAAAGGCTTTGAGGCCATTCAGTGGAGACATACTATTACTTGAACCGATATTCTCAGTCTCTGTTGGTAACCACAGAAGACAAACAGAAATTAAGGAAAAGAAGCAACAAAGGATATGTCACTTGATGGAAGACAAAAACATCGACGAGACAAAAACCCTTTTGCATAAAATGTACACTGTGATTAGGCACTGCTTCTAATCAATTTAGCAAACATAGCATACCAATGGAGCTACGGGGTTGGGTCAATTGTCCATGCGAAAATCCTGTTTTGCCATCTCCTGAGCAATTTCTTCCTTCAACTTTCAATTCCACTGAAGGCTTATGGTCTCCTTCAGGTTCTCCAATGTCCACCAAATGGCCATCTAAAGCTAATGACTCACCAGATCCAATCACTTCATCCGTCTTAAGGAATCTACTATCTAAGAGTCTCCTGCCTACATCATACAGTGTAACCTGAATGATTACAAGAGAAGGAAAGTGAGTATTATCTATATATCCACAACTGCAAACATCAATCAACAAAAAAAAAGTCAGTAGGAAGCAACAATTGTTATAGTAAGCCTGCAAATAACTACTACTAATACATCACTTGAAAGAGATGGGTATTGCTATAGTAACCTGTTAATTTCGAACACTAATTTTACGCTCTAAGGAAGATTGGTTAACTGCACCACCATGGACTGAGCTTAGGAGTTCAGCGAAAGGAAAACGATGGCAGTTTATTGGCAAAGTGAACCACATTTACGTGATGCAACTTGGATGTGACAAAGAGAAAAGAGGTGAGCACCTCTAAACAAAGAACTCCAGCCGTTACCGCCATTGAGCCATTTATTGCAAATATACATATCCTAGAAACGAATGTAAGGACTGTATCCACATGAATCCCAAGAACAGTATTTTATGTTTATTTCCCACCCACTCCAAGGCCCAACCCACCACCCAAAGGGGGAAAAAACTTAAAAGGACTTCAAAGCCTGAGAAAGTCAAAGTTGTGAATTTTGCAAACTGACGGCTTTGATTAGGTTTCGAAAGCAGTGTAAAACATAGTGAGATCAAATCTCCTAGTAGCATAGTAACTTACAAAGCGCTTTAGTTGCCCAATGTAGTTGTGATAAAAAAAAAAGTTGTAAAGAGTATAGACTATTCTCGTATTATCAGAATCTGAACCCAAAATGTTAGCATTTGTAAGATTCCCTTAAGTTCAACAGTTCTGGATGTCTTTTAAATGTGCCTTGAGAATAAAAATCATATGATACTCCACCATGCCCATCCTCTCCCTCCTCAACTGACCATCTTTTCAACATCTCACATTATCCTTCCTCGCATTTGTTCATGTGTCAGATGTGTACAAGAGCGACTCATGCATCCATTGCCCACTCTCTCTCTCTCTACTGTAAGAGTGCATTGTCTCAATTCTCAAAGTCTGACAATAACAAAAATAAAACGATAATAACACGATGGCTCTACTCTAAGAGTGTATTATCTCAATTCTCAAAGTCTGACTATAATAAAAATAAAACGATAATAACGCGATGGGCAATATGACTATACTTCCATGATAAAATTAGCATTGCATCCTATTAGTTTTGTGCAAGATATAACTACATCCGACTTTCAGCTTAAATAAACCATTACTCACTTTAGCACCACTTTCATAGTAGCACCATATCCTGTACAACCACTTAGATAACTGCACTATATTCGTTGGCTATGTTCCATCATTAACTTAATCGAATAGATTGTCAAAAACATGTCAAAGTGACCTAACAAAAACAATAAAAGTATCAGGCTGATGGGACCTATAGAAATTCAACCTGCCTCCCTTGATATCCACAAGTCGTAACTCGTAAGAATCCATCATGATACTTCTTGGCCTTCTGAGTTATTTGTGTAGTATAAAGGACGGTCCATTCTACAATGAAAAAGAAAACTATGAAAATCAAATTTGAAGTAGATGAATACTAAAAGGACAATGGATTCCAAATGGAAGAACATGAGTTAGATGCTTGTGATGGGGTAAACATTGCCGCTAAAGAGGTAACAACCAAGAAAGAAGAAAAAAGATAAGTAAATCGCTGTCTCTCGTTGGAAGCTTTTCAGTTGAATCAACCAGCATAAATTTGAGTCTAAGAAATAGCACCATGTTCCTTCCAAGTTTAATGGTTTATTGAGAATAACAACCAGGTTTTGCTATTTTGTTGAGGCATCTCCTACTAGATTGAACACCGAAGTCCAAGTATAAGATATTCTCACATATCTTGTGCATAAAACATATATGAAGCATTTCCTGCTAAGATTTTTGTGAGTTGATTCTTCAAGAAAATGGTTTCAAGATCATTTAGAGAAATGTCCGTTCAGATGAGGCTTCAGTTGAGTTGGGAATTTGAGAAGTCAATGAAACAAATGTTTGTGCCGCTGCCACAATCATTTGTTTCCACAATCATTTGTTTCAAAGGCCATCTGCCAATTCTAAGATTGTAACGAGCATTTTTTAAACCCGTCATCAGGTATTTAAATGCTGCCTGCATATCGGACAAGAGGCAAAGATTTTTTTTTTTTAATCAACAAGGAAAATGTATTAGTGCACAAGCATTATCAAGTTAAAGGTATCTCCAGATGTTAGTTCACAATACAAATCTCGCATGGTTGGTGTGGCAGTGCACATTATGCCCCGATTTGACTTCGTGTTCTCCTTCTTCATCTAGAATATCAAAATATTGTCTCCCTATTTCCGGTAAGCTATACTTGTTATTCTGTGTATTCTTTTCCATCTTTCTCTTTCCATGTCTGTTATGACTGTGCTTGCATGCATGGTTGCATGCGGGCGCAACTATTTAATGGGAAAATTTCTCCTCCAAGAAAAGAAAATGTTGAATGAATAGTAACGGGAGTCCATGTCAACCTACTGGAGTCTACGTGACAGTTAACCAGGCCTATAAACCGATTGGTGTCCACCTATGTAGCATGGACACTGACACGGCAATTCTGAAAAAAGGGACACGGACATGGCAATATATATTAATATGAATATAAATATTGTAAAAAACTAAAACTTTAAAGATTAATAATTACAGTTTGACCCCCAAAAATTTTAAAAATTACAATTTTACCCCTGAAAATTTAAAATTACCGATTTACCCCCCCCCCCCCCCCCCCCAAATTAAAAAATTACAGTTTGACCCCTGCCGTGTCCCCATGTCCGACACTCCGATACGGCGACCTCTGGAAGTGTCGGTGCTTCATAGGTGTCCACATTATAATTAACTAGGCCTTAGGCCTACTAACCGACCATCGTCCATATGACAGTTATCTAGGCCTATTAAAACTTGTCAGTCGTGCAAAACTATGATGCCCCACTACTGTCCTTGCAACAAGCCTAAAACCAGCAGCAATCAAATAAAGGATAAGTTGTGTTAGCAATAATATAAATTAGTTACCATTATAGGCATGACAGTAAAAACTAACCAGAATTGCTGGACTTGGAAGTATCTAGACAATTCCTTGGTGTTCCGTACTTGTTCATTTCATTCTTCTTAATCTCTGAGATGAAGAAACAATTGAACGTAAGTCATTCCACAAGCTCATTGACATTGTATGCTAGTTAAATACAAGGATGTATACACAGGCCTTCGCTGTGGTATACATGTGAGGGTTTTGACGATACAGTGAGAAATCTGCACTATGAAAAGGAGTACATAAATAAAGCAGAATCATATGGGAGACACCTGTTTTATACGGTGAACAGCTTACCCTTGCATAAAGGCTTGTCCATCGGGACTCTCCTTTCCAATTTGAAATTATCAACATGGAAGCCCCTAAAATTTGTATCCAAGTCCTTTTCCGGAGGTTCCCCTACACATCCACATTAAAAGTTTTAAAAGAGAAGATTAGGACCGGCGAAGTGACAAGTAGGGGATGGGAAGAGGAAAGAAGTACAATTTCACACTCAATATTAGATATAGACTTGTAGAGAGCACATATGACAACTGGCTGTTAATAGTCGAACAACTGGCTGTTAATAGCCGAACAAAATGCCATATGAGACACAGTTTGCTCGTAACTGTTCGAACGGCAAACAAAGCTCAAGTGCTTCTCTCAAGTGCTTCTTCTAATTAATTTAGCAAAACAAAACCCTAGCAGCACTCAAAAAACATTTGCTGCTTCTGCTCAGCTTAACACAACTAAGCATACCTATAGAACTGTGTTGGGTCTGTTGTCCATGCAACAATCCTGTTCTGCCACCCACTGTGCAGTTTCTTCCCTGAACTTTCAAGTCCACTGGAGGCTTATGGTCTCCTTCAGGTTCCAGAATGTCGACCAAATGGCCATCAAAAGCAAGCGACTCACCAGATCCAATCACTTCATCCTTCTTAAGGAACCTGTTATCTAAGAGTCTCCTGCTTACATCATACAGTGTAACCTGAGAGATGACAAAGGAGGAATGAGCATCAATTGTGCTTTAACGCGGACAGAAGACAAATTTGAACAGGAAACAAAAAATAAGACAGAACATAACAACAGCTATAACACTTAAATCAACAGATACTAATATATGACTGTCGTATTCTTTACTGTACGGAAAGGATAGTGTGGTATTGCAGAAAGGGAACCCTATTCATGTGATTGAACTTGAATGTGAAAGTGGAAAGAGATTTCAGCACCATTCACTATATACTCCATAAACACCTATTGCAGATATACAAAACCTAGAAACTTAGACACACTGCTGAAGGCCCGACACGAACAACGGCACAAGAAACCCAAGAACTAGATTTTAAGTATCTCATAACTAAAATTGCGAGGTTCTCGAAAGGGGTTGAGACATCGTATCAGAATCCTGTTAAGGCTGTTGTCAATCCCGTTGGTAATTCACAGAAGGGTCAAGGATATTGTGGGGGAGGAGTTTCC